>UYYA01004570.1:0-13663 GCA_900624975.1 Angiostrongylus costaricensis | reverse complement strand
ACCTCGCGTTTGCTCAACAAAAATACGAACAAAATCACTTGAACAATGCCGAGGTTAATAGAAAGTCGGTCGTGGCAGTTTCTGTATAATTTTGCTTGTTACAAGCCTACAGAAGCCGCATTTAAGTGTAATATTTCTTTGAGACGTTTAAGGAATGGTTTATATTACTAACAGGAAGACATTACATTTCATTACATTACACTTTACATTTCATCTAACGAACACCCAAATGTTCCTGGATCGTCTACGTAATGCACGACCCAACACCGCGTACGTGGTGGAGTCCTTCGACGTCACGGCCCTCTATACGAACGTGTCGAGTGATTCCGCTATGCAAGCCATCCGCGAGCTCCTTATACAACACGAACGAGCAATAAACATGTTTAAAGGAGTGTTTGAACTGCTCAATCTTCAGATGGTCCGGGAGGTATTACGCCCAAATGAGAGGGCTGGCAATGGGACAACGACTGGCACCAAGCCTTGCCATTGAATTCACGTCTAAGGTGGAAGCGCCAATAATCGACCTCGGGTGTCTCTACTGTAGACATATAGATGACTGCTTGCTTATTTGTTCAACACAAGAAGAAATTGATAGGTGTTTCGAGTTGTTGAACGAACAGTCAGAGTATACTAAATTCACCCGAGAGAATCAGAAAACGGCTACATTATGAGATGGTATCGAAAGCCAAGTAGTAAAAACATCTTGGTTCATTACCTCTCCTCTCACCCCTCTGAAACGAAAATGGCGCTTGTGGTGAGAAACATGTATCGAACAGCTACCAGCATGTGCACACGAAGACAGCAGAGAGAGGAGTCCCTGAGCTTGGCGCGGCAAATAGCCATTTTTAATGGCTACAAAACTGCAGCTCGAGATATGTAGAGGAAACCACAGGTACCCTAACAATAACTCTAACGACAATAAGGTCCCGCTTATACTGCCCTTCATTTCAAATGAAGTAAGCGCAGCAATAAAACGTTGTTTAAGAAGGGCCGGTCTAGAGAATTCGGTAACGATAATTGAAATGTCATCGAGTAATCTAAGACGTCAACTAGTTCGTAACCGTCTATATGACCGTCTATGTGGAACACAAAATTGCATAATTTGCTCCAATAGTATAGAAGGTGACTGCACGAGTTCGGGTACAGTCTACCTGTTCTCTTGTAAAGCATGCGGGGACGAATACGTTGGCGAAACGGGTAGACCACTCTGCGTCCGTATAAAAGAACACCTAGTCGGTAAACGTAAACCAAATACTTCACTAGGCATGCACAGGACTCGGAGACATAACGGATAAGATTTTGAGGTAGGGGTTACGATCCTCGCGCAAGAATCGAGAAGACAAGCGCGCAAAACTCTAGAGACATTCTAGATTAATTCCAAGAATTCGAAAATGAACCGCAGGGAGGAATGCCTCATTATCACGCGTGATATTGGACAGTATATAAGCCTGTTATTTTGATGAGATGGGCACAATACGATTCCATGTGAACTCTGTGCGGTTGGTCTCCACGCGACATATTTAGTGGAAGACTCATAGAAAGCGGTGAGTGTGCAAAGACTCTGTGTTCAATGTGATTGAAATATTGGTTCAGCATTTTCTCAATTTGGTTATGGAGATGTTTGGCCGTGTAGATTTTAGTCAGCTTGACCTTTCCAGGCTCTGAAGAAGGCGAAATCCGCCGAAACGTCAGCTTGTACGTAAATAAAGAAATAAAATAAGCACCTCGTGTTTGCTGAACAGAAGTAGAAAGAATTATCCAATCAATCCTGAGGTTAATAGAAAGTCGGACGTTGTAGTTACTAACAGGAAAGTTTTTCTTACAATTCGAAAAATGTGAAGCTAGAGGACTCAATAGTAGTATATTCCAGAAATTTCCCTCTTCATATGGAAAAGCGATGACCTAGGAAGAAACCCTTGCAGCACTTTCATAATTACTTATTAAAAATCATGAAGGAATGATCAGTAGTTTCTACGACGAAATGTGCTAGAATATCCCGGTTATTCACATGTCCACTGATAACAATTTGAGCGAATTTAACTATCGAAACATTCACCATCGATTCCTTACCAACTTTTACAAGTCACGTTAGCGTGTTTAAAGTGCTGCTTCTTCATCATACTTACTGGGATGCTTGGATGGCCGTGCTCACTGGTTGTGCGAGTCCTAGCGTTGTTATATATCTCAATGTGGCAGCTTTGCCTTCGTGTCGAGTCAGGTTTTCCTCAGCGGGCCGTCTCCTCGAATGAGGCATACTAACTCGGTGATACCCTTTTATGCAGGTTGCTAATGGTTGATAGTTGAGACTGTCCGGTGATAGTGTGATAGTAACTTGTTTATGCCGGACAATCAAACCTGCAGAAGTCAACCCATCAGCAGCCTGCATGAAACGGCATCATCGAGTGAATATGCCTCATTCGAGGAGATGGCACGCTGAGGAAAACTTGATTCGACATGTAGGCGAAGCGGCCAGATTGAGACGAATAGGAAGCGTGGGCTATCGACTCGGATCACCGGCTCTGATGAAGACAAAGGCGTCGAAACGTTAGCCCAAAATAGATATCATGATCAACCTCGTGTGAGCTCATCAAAGAAAGAATACATATTCATTAGTCACACCGAGGTTCAAGGAAAGTCGGTTTCGAAATATTACTGCGTCCTCTATGTTAATATACTTACAAAAGTAGATGATTTGGAGGAGGACAGCATCCACATTAATTAAACCCAAACTTTTATGAAAACCTGATACCAGAGTGACATACATCGTCTATGTGCTTCAACTTCAAAAGCAGGCCAAACTTGTTATAAAAAGGAAAAACTGAAACGCAATAAGTATTTCCTGCTGCTTGGTAATGCTCAGACGTCATGAAGATGATTCGAAAGTCAATTTCAGAACCTGCTTGCAAAGTCCTACCCTAGCAATCACCTTGTCTCAGACTTTTGACAACCATTTCCAAAGCTTATGAAGAAAGAACTGTGAGGTAAAAGCCATCCACTATCATGCACAAATCTGAAATCGTAGTGACTGGTTTCCATTAAAGTTCCAGAAGAAATTTGTGAAGTAGTTATCTAGAAACAAATGGTAGATAACCAGTGGGAGCCGTATGGTGAAACTATATTTCATTAAAGTTGTAAAGTTCTGAAGAATTGGCATAGAATGTTGCAAGGCTTTCTTCCTACCCCGACAATATTGGAAGCAAACTCCCATAGACAGGAGAACTTAGAATTGTCCAAACTCTTCATGATGTCAATATTAAATATGAAAACACACCATTTCAACAGTAGTATCACGAGGAACAGAAAAAATTGAGGCACTAGCTCCAATGGCAGCCGCAGTGTTGGGCATAAGTCGAATCAAAGGACCTCTACATCCAATCGCTGAGAGCTTAAATATCAGGGTTCTATCACCGCTGTAAAAAAAAAACACGCACACACGGGCTAAAAGACCACCAAGAAATTGCTTGAAAACCGACCTCTTTCTGCAGAATGGTTGTGCTAATTCCAGCTAGAATTGAAATCACAATAGGACAATTTCCTAAAGATACTCCTTTAGAGACAATAGAATCGAAAACTTCATGTCTTGATTGTGGTTTCATAGCCAAGACAAGGATACCTGGAAAAATGTGGCTGAACCAAGGGAGGTACAATGAATGACGTCCTCACATCCATTGTGATATAAAAGATCTCAAAGCCAATGAAGTTCAAGTTATCAGGGAACATGTGTCGATGTAACAGATTTGAAAGAGTTATGATTTCAGTTTATTGGTTAAACTTTCGAGCCATCCATTGAGCCATGTAAGTGGTAAGACAGTAGAGTAATTATGAAGATATCGCCTACTTCAGTACAATGGATGATCACGAGATCTATTGTTGAAATTTAGCTGGTAAAAAGCTCATGCCTAACATAAAGTGTTTAACACAGTCGCAAAGAAGTAATCTCGTATAAAGTAGTGCAATGCAAAAATAATGGCTGCTTCGAACTTTAAACTAAAATATCTCGGCTCATGGGGAACTCTCACACACACGCGCACAAACAACCCATCTACTATGCGGATCTCAGCAGTTCTCGCAATGGAACACCAGTACAATCCTTAAACGGAGGTAGATGCCGGACCAAGGAGCGACAATGACGACTGAGTATCTAAAGTCGAATTTTTTGGAATACGTTATTAAATTTTCAACGCGACCCTCATTAAGCTCGACACAAGTAATAAATGCCTTCGTGCTTGTTAAGCCAACATGAGGTTGATGAGGTTGATCAAAACGATCTATTCTGCCATGGTTTCGACATCTTCGTCGTCTTCAGAGCCGGAATGATTCCAGTCGATGGTCCACAGGTGGTCGTTTTTGTGATATTGTTGTTCATTGTCGCACGGAGTCGAATCCCGTGAGGAGGAAGACCGACTGAATGAAGAATCTCAATCGGAGGTGAACTCTCATACATAACGGGAGTTGCTCTGTTGCCCTCATTCAATATAACCTGCCTTTTTGACGGAGCATTGCATCCTGGAGCAGTCGGTATTATATTGGCTAGCACATAGATGCATTACCTTCAGTGGTTTTCGAGTATCCTGGAACTTAAACCTCTCTTTCTCGTTAAGGGACAACTAAAGCATAAACCAAAAAACAGGCAAATAACTGAATTTCATCATCCACGATACAAACCTAACCAACCATGGTTATAAATTAGTACCGTGGAATTTATAAACTCAGGACCGCAAGAAAGACGATTCCAGACAGTCAGTTTACGTACACATTTTTCATAACGTTGATATCGTTAGGTTCATACTACTCAGCTCCTCTGTGTATGTAGGATAGGTGTTCGAGTTCAAGACGCTACAACGAAGCTCATTATCGTCAATTTCGACAACACTGCTTGCCAACAATGATTGAAATACATGGCAGTGAAAGGGCCCGTGTAGCGCACTGCAATACGCATGGGGTCGATCCTCGTGCCCCAGGCTCGCCATGCCTTCCATCCCTCCGATATCGGTGGATTGATACTAGATCTATCTGGGAGGGCAGCAGCACTGGCTCCATACATTTTTAGGCCACTGCGAGTCAGTAAGGGCCAGATAAGCATTCAGTCACCTCCAACGATGCTTAATGAAGTTGAATGCATGGCGCTCTCTCAAGGATTGACCAACCCCGAGAGCTTTATACTCTTTTATTCACAACGCAGTGAAGAACTACCTCGTGTCGACCATGCAGAAAAATTGGTTCGAGGTTAAAGAAATGCTATTTTATAAAAAACACTTTTAAAACTAATGCAACCTGTCCTACGGACCCAAAGAGTACCACTCTAAGCTAGTCGACCTAAAGTTGTTCCACACACAAATTACCTTGAGTTTACTGGCTCAGAGTGGATTTCATTACGAACAGAGGAATCACACAGATATCGAACTTAGACCAAGACAGTAAGAGCCAACGAATGATTTAATATTTCGAAAAAATTAAGCTTACAGATCCACAACACCAACTGACAACGAAGCTCACCATGCGGGAACCTTTTAATCATGTCAGCTGTAGAGACGAACACGTTAGTAAAGCCTTGACTCTGAAACCTAAGGATGAAATAGAGGACTAAATATATTAATAGTGAGAAAAGCCATACCTTCCAGTTATTGAGGGTACGTTCAGTACGACAGCTTATGCCTATTTCAGACGTTGTCATGAAATCTGACAATAAAAGTAGCTCTTGAAAGACGAAATAAAGTTATTAAGCTCCATCTATGCATTAAGAAACTCGTTCGCTAATGATAAACTCCATTTGGACCTTCCAAGACAAAGCACGTTTGCTGACAGTACAGCATCAAAGTCTTATTTCAGTACTACAACAGTTTCATTCAATATTTATCTCGTTTCCAGATTAGGCAAAACACTAGCTTTGTAAAGTATTACAAAAACACTGAGAAACTTAAATAAAGACCTTCATTTTACTCTGGCGGAAATAGTAACCATATTTGAATGGGGTTGAAATCCTCGTTTAGCACTTTCCATTTTTGGTTATGAAGGTGCTTTGGTTGAGTAGATTGCGATCAACTTGACCTCTCCAGGCTATGAGGAAGGCGAAATCCGCCCGAACGTTAGGTTTGCCGTCAATAAGGAGTAAAATAACACCACGCGTTTGCTCAACACGAGTGTAAAGAATTACCGGGTCAATCCAGAGGTTAAAAGAAAGTCGGTCATGGGAGTAACTAAACTTGTTTCTCAACGAATACAACGAACGGAAATTGGAATGATGGAGATAGGACAAGCAAAGATCTTAAACTATTTTCGTACCGCCACTGATGTTGCTACGGTTCATTAACAGAATCGACTTACATAATTCTTTACAAAGCCGCCAGGGTTTAACTCCGCTATGTCGGAGGGGCGCGCGTGGCGCAGTGCTCGGAGGCGCGCTGCAACACTCAAGTGGAATCGATCCCCACGCACATGGCCCAGCAAGCCCTCCATCCCTTCGGGGTCAACAAACTAGTACCAGACCTGTCAGAGAGGATGCTAGCACTGGATCGGATGCATCGGAAGGCCACCACGACTCATTGTAAAGGCCAGATATGCATTCAATCACCTCCAACGATACTTAATGAAGTCGAATGCATGGTGCATCCCTCAGCGCCGAAAGCTTTATCCTTCGCTCAACTTTTTCCTAAAATCCGACTAAAAATTAAAAAGAAAACAAATTCTTTATATTCCTGTTGAGCAAACACGAGATGTTATTTTATTCCTATTTTTCACTGAAAAGCTGATGTTTCGGCGGATTTCGCTTACCTCAGAGCTTTGAAAGATCAAGTTGACCGCAATCTACCCAGCTAAACACCTCCATAACCAAAATAAAGAAGTAAAGTAACATAAACATGGCTACGCTGGCTATACGTGTCAATTCTTGTCGGCTTCACTGATAGAGAACATGTTTCTTTCTCTGGCCCAATTGAATTACAAGTTTAAAAAAGTATATTAAAAAAGCTAACCTGATTTGACATAACCGCTGATGAGAGCTGAAGCCATATTTCCACCACCCACAAAGAGAAGCATTGGATTCGGGATCCCAGCTGACAGGCATAGTCGGTTAAACTCTGACATAAGACACCTGAAGAAAATAAGATATCTTTACTAATCCGCTCCCTTAGTATGGCTTAGGTAGTCACGACATAAAACTTAAGGAATACAACTAGACAATGAACGGAATCCATTCATATGAGAACGAATCAACGACCAGGACAGCAAACATACTAGGGCGTTCGAGAACGATAGAGGAACGTCGCCAGGACGGTGATTCGATGGCGTCTACAACCGCCGATGTGAGACATATTCGCACATAGTTTCTCCCAGAGTTAAGTATAGTGGTTTAAATCGTTTACGAAGGGTAGTATCTTTACGAATGAAAGTTTCGAGAGATGGAAATACGTTGATTCGTTGGAATTCGTACGCTATAAGAAGATCATTACGGTATACCATAAGGACTTCCGAAGTATGTGGATGTCATTTTACACCACTACTGTGCCTAAATTGCTTTCTGTTGATGACTTTCAACGACTTTTCGTAATCGTTTTATGGAACCTACAAAACAAACACAGAAACCTTACAGCTGTAGATGAACATAATAAGGTTGAAGGATAAAGCACTCAACGTTGACAGGTCCCTTAAGGATGCGCCTTGCATTCGACTTCAACAAGCATCGTTAGAGGTGACTGAATGCATATCTGACCTTTACAATGACACACGGTGGCCTGCCGATGAATCGAACCAGTGCTGCTATCTTACCAGACAAGTTTGGTGCCAATTTGTCGACTCCGGAGGGATGAAAAGTTTGGTGGGCGAGGAGCGCGGGAATCGATCCCATGTGTATTGCAGAGCGCCTCCAACCACTGCGCCACACGGCGTCCATGCAAATGAATAAAGTATGGTGAATATGGTTTATAAAGGAAGAACAAAAGTTATAAATTAGTGTGACTCTCTCTATTTAAAGCCATGTCGGTCATAAGTAAGCCGTTATGCTAACAAAGAACGATAACCAAAAAGGGTAAGTCATTGAAGTCCCAGCAGCACGGTCATGGTTACCCACAAGTCGCGCTCCGAGGTCAACAAAGCTCTCATTCGTCCAGAAGTACTGGCTAGTAGTCAACTCTTCTGGATACTAGTAATTGGATGACTCTTAGCTATGGAGAATATTGTGGACTATGAGACAAGTTACATTGAAGTGGTCCGTCTCCCACTTGCTACGATTTTTTCCCCAAGGGTTCCAGAAATCTCGTACAGGGAATTTCTAGGTCGTCACTTGTTTCATCGGAAGTATCAGAGGAGGTACTCCAATGACTAGAATTCCCTATGAAAATTCCAAAACAGTTTTTCGACCTGGGTAATCCCGCTGGAGGAGGAACAAGGAGCTCACGCATCACATCACATCACCCTGGAGCACTGTGACGAAGAAAAAGAAGTTATGGAGCACTTGATTCCATCCCGAATAGTAAAACAGTCCCTTGTTTCTGAGCTTGTACCTGCAAGTTGCTCTACAGATTCGGTTTTCGTTCACTGAACACCTTAGAAAACGTATTTGTGGTGCGTTCCTAAAAAACTCACTTGGGCTGAAGTTTACACATCACGCATATTTAAAATTAAAACTGAAGCACAGAATTTTGAATCTAACATCGAAATCCATACCGATTCCAACTCCACGCTCGGTAGCACAAAATCTTCGCTGGTTACTCAGCAATCGATTTTTTAAAATGAATTACGGTGAACTTATATTTGTGGTCATTCTCTTCTCCCGTTCTCTTCTTTGTTGGTCGAGATAATATCATATGTAGATCATTATTTATCACATTTAACACGCAACACCCGAGAAGCATAGCATGCGTGCGTTAGAGGTCACCAGTGGACGAAGTGCATTGCATCTAACTCATTTTCGTACAAAAACACTCAATTTGGGTAAATTCATTGGCCGATAATTTTACTAGCAATTGACTTCTATTTCCACTCCAGTCGCTATAATGCATCATAGTTACTGTATGAAATGGATGGGTATAAAAAATATCGAAATGGACACGACGAATGTTGCAAAACACTTCGAAATGTTGACAGCAACGTGGGTGCTATGACTGATTCATGTTCCCAAGACCTTACGTTCTTCAGTTACTGAAAAATTTTCATCCGTTGTCTAAAAGCCGGCAAGTTCGTAACCCACACAGAATTGGGCGCCATCGCGCACGGCAACCGATTGGCGATGCGCGGTGTTTAGCTTGACCTTCCCTTCGGAGGAGCAATTTTTGGTTGGCTGCATAAAAACAGTCAATCTCATTCGAGATTTCAATCAATGCCTACCATCACGCTGATTTTTCGCTAGTGAGCCAGGTGTATTTCATTTATATTGAAAGACATGGAGAGCCATTAAAAACCTATGAATTGTATTCACTAAAGAGAGTTTGCTGTGTTTTTCTTCGGTAAGCAAACATGAGGGTGATATTTAAGAATTTATTAGTATAGAATAGCTGACGTTTCGGCGGTTTCGCCTTCTTCAGAGCCTGGAAAGGTCAAATTGACATGCGGTCTACTCAGTCAAACAATTCCATAACCCTGGCAGATTAGAATGGTGGTGATTGGGGAGCAGATGAGACCCAAACGGTGTGGTGGTGAAAGCGTTAGCCACCGGAAAGGGAGCTGATTTTATGCTCTTTCTAACTACGTCTTTATATTTCGTTGAGAATTAATTTTTTTAAACCAATTTTGAGTTTTGCACTTCTAGATGTTAGAAACGAATGTTCGCTAAATTTTCTTTTTTGAGTTCAAACTCGGTTCTAGTGCAGCAGAGATAGCTCGAAACATTAATGGAGTTTAGGGTAAAGGTATCACCTGTATCACCTGTGTCACCTGTAGCACCGTTGATCGTCAAGTGGCTCGAGTGGGCGCCAGTAAATCTTAAATTTTTCACTGTCGCGTGCAAGAGTAGCCCAGTGTGTTCTGCTCGCTTTAGGGACTCGTTGAACATCATATCTTTTTTCTAGACTTTTCGTGAAGAACTCTGATCATCGGGTCGATGGTCCACCTGCAGTACGTTTGACATCCCAAGGAATCCAATCACTAACGGCTCTTGTCCGTCGGTTGTCATTCATACGCAATATGTGTCTGGCCCACCTTATCTTCGACTGTTTGGCGTACAGAACGGCACCTTTGATTTTTGATCGTTGACGCAGGTCGGAGCTTCGGATCCCATTCCTTACTTGTGCGAAACGGGATACTCCTAGCATCATCCTTTCGAGTATGCGTTCAATAACGCTGAGTGGTTTTTCATCCTGTTTAAGCAGCGATCAGGTTTGTGACGCAAACGTTAACGCAGGAAGTACCATTGAGTAGAAAAGGTGGGCACGGAGTCGGGTGCTGTTTGTTTTCCTGATTACATCCTTGATGCTCTTGAAAGCCCCTCAAGCCGCTCGTTTCCTGCTCAACTCTGGAGCTAAGTCGTCCATCATGTTGATTTCCCGACCTAGACAGACATAACTGGAGCATTTGGAAATATTCGTTTCGTTGAACGTGAATGGGACATACGAAACCAATCCGTTCCTGATGAACATGAGGGGGTGAAGGTAGTGTTGGTGAATCAACAGTGCGAAGATGGTTCCGGAAATTATGTTTGGGCGATTCCGACCTCCAACATAAGAAAGGTCGCGGACATCCCAATGAACTTGACGACGACGAACTGAAGGCACTAGTGGAAGCTAACACGCGAACAACTGTTCGAGGGTTCGCAGAACAGCTTGGCGTATGCACGAGAACAACTTCCACTCTTCCTCTCGCCTACCGACTATCACTTCTTGAAGCACCTTAACACTTGAAACGCATAGAAGAGACAAAAAACTCGAGAAGTGGTTGCTTCACAAACTAAACAATAATAGAAAAATCGCCGTTTTGAAATGTTGTCTGCTATTATTCTGCTCAACAAAAGCGACCTTTTTCTTGATCGAATTCTAACGTGCGACGAGAAGTGGATCCTGCACGACAACTGGTGACGTTCAGCTCAATGGTTGTGTTACAATCGGACTCCACAGCACTTCCCAAAGCCGAAATTGCACCAAAAAAGGTCATGTTGACTGTTTGGTGGTCTACAGCCGGGCTGATTCATCACAGCTTTTTGAATGCGGGCGAAACGATTGCGGCAGAGAAGTATTACCAACAAATCGACGAAATGCACCGTAAATTGTAACGACGACCGGCATTAGTCAACAGAAAAGAACCAATCCTTCTCCACGATAATGCCAGGCCCCACGTTGCGGAACCAGCACTGGAGAAATTGAACGAATTGAATTACGAAACTTTGCCCCATGCGCCATAGCCAGCAGACCTCTCGTCTACCGACTATTACTTTTTCAAGCACCTTGACAACTTCCTGCGCGAGAACTGCTTCACCATTCATGATGACTCAAAAAATGCCTTCAACGCATCCATCGTTTCCAGAACTCCAGAAGTTCACGTAACTAATTCAAATAAATAGTTTCTCGTTGGCAACAATGTGTAGATTCAAATGGTTCTTATTTTGTTTAATAAGGTTTTGTCTGAAGCAAATTATGACATTTTAAATAATTTAGTTGAAAACGCTCATTTATTTCTAAACATCCCAATAAATGCTTAGTTGTCGTATTTAAATGCTTTCACACCCTTGTGATTGTATTGCCCCTTCAGTTATTCTCTTCTCAATCTCTGCTTGTTAAGGCTGGTGAGCTTTCCTGAGGAGCAGTCTCTTTGTCAAGGAGGCACTCGTAACTGGGTGTGCTGCTGCTTGCCTTAGTTCAACACATCGTTAAGGTCTCCCTTTATTATCGTTTCAATGACGCCTCATTTCTTGATGTGTCCTACTGGCATAGTCTATGCGCCTGTATTTATGGCAACCTTTATGTATACACTTTGCACCTCTTGGTCCCATGCTTGCGCCGTTCATGTGACATATATCGCGGGAATGCAACTCTACATGGCTCCTTCTAAAAGAACTAACGGTTTGGGATGTTTGTCTGCAATGATAACTTAAACATAAGGGATAGCCAGAATGGCGCTTAGATATTTGCAAAAGTCCGGATCGCACGTGTGTGTAGTGGGTATCAAACACTCTATTACGCTTTCCAGTGGCTAACGCGTTCACTACCACACCATGCGGGTCCCTTGTTTCGCTTTTCTCTGAGCTAGTTTTCTATCTACCAGTGCCGTCAGCAATCAGCCTCAACTCAACTGGACACAGTGCCTATTTTTGCTCCCCAGATCAATCCCGTTGACGGGTGATTGCTGATGGCACTTAAAGATAGAAAAGTAGTTGAGAGAAAGGCGAAACGAAGGACCATCATGGTGTGGTAGTAAACACGTTAGCCCTCGGAAAGGGTAATATCGTGTTCGATTCCCACAGCAGACACCCGCGGCCCGGAGTTTTGCAAAATATCTCATCACTATTGTAGCTGTATCTCATATAATATCCTGCCGTGAGAAATTGTAGCAGGCAGTAAACGAAGAGTTAACATAAAGGATAGCTATAATAAGATAGGATGGAAAGAATACGCAGTAAATAAAAAGGTTAAGATTGTGATTATAACTGAAGCCTCAGCTTAACTGCGTTCAATGCCGATTTGGGTTCCCCAGATCAATCCCGTTGACGGGTGATTGCTGATGGCACTTAAAGATAGAAAAGTAGTTGAGAGAAAGGCGAAACGAAGGACCATCATGGTGTGGTAGTAAACGCGTCAGCACTCGGAAAGGGTAATATCGTGTTCGGTTCCCACCGCAGACACCTGCGATCCGGAGTTTTGCAAATATCTCAGCATTATGCGAGTTATATAAAGGATAGCATTGACAGAATTGACCAGGATTCAAATACAGAGTTCCACGCATGGTATCTCGCTCGGCTCAACCAAGCCTCTGATATTTGTCAAGGAGTCATATGGTAAAGCAAGTCCTAGGTCATAAAAAAAGCTTCTGAGCACTATTTTCGAGACATCAGCGAAAATCTGTTGGAGTAGTAGTTGAGGAATGTTTCCAAGTAAGCAATACATTGAGCCAATGAACGTACACTTTGTTGGGTCCTAGCGCTTCCTTGACACAACTGGTAGTTTTTCTGGAGTTATATTTTATTCTTACTCTGTTTCCTAGTATCCAGATCTGCCTAAGTGTAGCATTTCGGGATCTATTACCGAGCAATGAATTCATCCAAAGCGTTTTTTTTCTTGTAAATTATATTGCGGGAAGCAACTCTACCTCCAAATGACCCCTTTTTTCTTGGGCTTGAGTGGGGAAGCCTTAAAAACTCATTTTCATTACTCGAAAGGCATACATACGGTTTGAAACTGGGCTCATTACCTCTACGTACGTACATTCCAGCCGTTCCTATGTCAAGCTCTTATTGTGAAACCATTTATACTGGATGAACGCAGCTCGTACATTTGGCCACGGAAGAAGATCTTAAACTCTATTTCCTGGATGGTTACTCGTATTTTACATTGCTTCGTGTACAATATAGGTTTGGACACAAACTCCTGTATGACGTAACGGTGATAAGGTTGTGAGGACTATTGTTTCAGTAGGAACTAAAGGTCCGATAATATTGTCTTTAGGTTCCCAAGATCGACTTTCTCTTAACCTCGGCATTGGAATATGAATGTGTCGTTTTCTTGCTCAGCAATCGCGAGGTTTT
>UYYA01004569.1:0-88746 GCA_900624975.1 Angiostrongylus costaricensis | reverse complement strand
TAATTATAAGCGTTATTATGAGTTTAACCCATTTCGCGCAGTATAGTCGCTATGCTATCCATGGTATTTTTGTCCAAAAAACCGCATCGACATTGTAGTTTCGTTTTTCAATTTAGTGTGATCCCGAGTTTTTTGTCGCTTTATATATATTCATTCGATAGCTTATTGAAAGCCAATAAAAATGTGAGGGGTAAGACCAGAAAAACTATTTTCCACGCTTGGCCATTTACGAAAATCTTTTTTTTGAAAAGATCACTGATCGGTAATTTGACCAAGAATTTATTCGTATAACGCTGAGATATTTGCAAAACTCTGGACCGCAAGTGTCTGCGGTGGGGAACGAACGCGGTATTGTCTTTTCCGGGGAGTAGCGCGTTCACCACCACACCATGCAGGTCCTTTGCTTGGCCTGTCTCTCAGCTAGTTCTATCGATCTTTTGCCATTAGCAATCATCCGTCAACGTTCGTTTCCCACCGCAGACGCCTGCGGTCCGGAGTTTTGCAAATATCTCAGCATTATACGAGTTATATTTCGCAACATACTCTGCCATTAAAAGAAAAGTATAGGCAGTAAATAAAAAAGGTTAAAAATTCATCGCTATGGTTATTCTATAAAATGTGTTGATATGATAATACTGAAACAGACTCGACGTAAAGCGCAAAAAACTTCGAAATTCAGGAAGCGATGCATTTCCAATAAGGACCACAGTAACATATAGCAAATAGTAGTAAATTCATTCGTACGTATAGAACTTAGAGCAAAGTGTACTTCGCAATCCTGTCGTGTTCCAAACCCGTTATGCTCTCTAATTATCGAAGAAAGATTTTTGCTGCAAAAGAACGAAAAAGTCCTCAGGCGACGAAAAACTGCTCGTGTTGGGTTTCGCCAGGCACGAAAAAAGGCGTCGGCGTAACAAGGGTTAGCGGGATCGGCGTTGGTCATTACTTGAACTCTCCTGAATACCTGAATGGCCGTCCTCACTGCTTGTGCGATCCCCAGCACAATCTCCATCTTTTGGAGGTTTGCTGGCTAAGCCATTGTGGTTCCCTGTAATCCCGAGGACTGTCTGGCCAAAA
Organism: Angiostrongylus costaricensis; assembly: GCA_900624975.1. Lineage (NCBI taxonomy): Eukaryota > Metazoa > Nematoda > Chromadorea > Rhabditida > Metastrongylidae > Angiostrongylus > Angiostrongylus costaricensis. Next base: position 87,669 of record UYYA01004569.1, on the reverse strand, counting down.
TCTGCCCCAGATCGTCACGACGACGGGCAGTCGCAGCTCTTGTGGATCAGAGGGAGATTTGCCTCCATGCGACTTTGATGCCAGGACGGTGGTGGAACCTGGTATTGGTTTACTCTTAGCTAGGTTTCCTGATGGAAACGCCGGACTCCTTCTCAGCTTGGGAGACCCTACCAGGTCATGAATCCCCTGTTCTACATCGCATTCCGACACCCAGGAACACCTCCAAACCACGATGAGGCGGTAAACCGTTGGAATTCAGTTGGTCATTGGCTCCCTTTAATGCTCGGTTTAACATTCTGGGTAACCAGCGAACTTTATCATAAGAACACCTAGATGTTACCTATTTAAAGGCGGCTACGTCACCAAATGGTACCGAAAGCTAGGTTACAAAAACGCACAGGGTCGTTAACTCTCCTCTCAGAACTCACTCACAAAAAGGGCGCTTGTCTGAAATATGTTTCGAACTTGGAAAAACAGTGCGTATACGAGAACAGAAGTAATAATGCCTGAAATTAGCGTGGCAAATGACCATTTTCAATGGATCGTAAATGGAAGTCGATTGGAGGAGGTGTGATAGCCACACCTCAAAATGATAGGCCAGATGAAAATAGGGTCCCGTTTATTATGGTGTTTATTTCTACTGGAATAATTACACCATTACACCTATGAAACGTTGCTTAAAAAGAGCAGACTCAGAGAAATCAATAGAAGTAACTCAAAGACTATCTATGTGAAATGCAGTTGCTACGCCCTGAAGGTAGAGATGGAGATTGCATGGGTACGTCTACGGTGTGCTTAATCTTTTGTAAAGCTTGTGGAGGCGAACACGTCAGCCGTACGGGTAAACTATAAAAAAGCACCGACCTGAAAAATTTAAAGACATACAGCACACTCCACTGTGCACAAATAGGACTCGAAAACAATAATGGAGAAGATTTGGAAGTGAAACTTACTTATTTGGATACTTGAATTGACTTTCTTAATTGGTTGTGCGGCTCCAGCATAATTTCCATTTTTTCGGAATTTTGCTGGTTTAATTATTGTGGTTCACCGGAGTCCTCAGTTTAGCCAAGCCAAAGTCTACCCCAAGTCGTCACCACCGCTGGCAGTCGCCGCCCTTGTCGACCAGAAAGAGGTTTGCCACTATGCGACTAGCTTGATACCAAGACTGTGGGAGATCTCTAACATTGGTTTCCCTTAACTGAAATTCCCAATGAAACCCGCCGGACTCCCGCCCAGCCTGAAAGACTCTGCCGTAGGGATGAATCACCCCGCCGTAGTTCGCGGCCCTACACCTGGAAACGGCTCTCAGCCGCGATGAGAAGGTAAACCGCAGGGAGGAGGTTAGAATAACTACAAATTTATACATGGAGAAAAGTTCAAATCAAGGTAAAATACACTTTTGTAGAACACCCTTTGAACTAAGTTCAATACAACGCCGGGATTTTATCACGAAAATGTACCGCATGTAGGTACCGTTTTACGAAATCACTTAAAAAACCGTTTGGAGAGAAGTGAAACTTACTATCCTTATACAGGAATCTAGAACATTAGCGCGTAAAATTCTTGAAATGTTTGGCATAAATTCCAAGAATTCAAAAATGATTATGAGAAAGTGTCGTGTGATCACACGTGAACTCGTGCAGTACCTCAATCTGATTTTTTGACTTGACCTACGCACATTCTTCACCCGTGTAAGACTCTGTGCGGCTGGTTTCTAATACTAACTGGAAGACTTACAAGAAAAAACAGCGGGCGTTTGATAGAAGCTGTTTATTATGCGAATGAACCTTACGTGTTGATACCATCGTGAATTATTAGGCTAATAAAAGGCTGATGCGAGAGCTCTATTTGACTAACGTTTCGATGTCTTCGTCTTCTATAGAGTCGAATTGTTCCGAGTCGATGGTGCACGTGTGGTCGTCTTCACTTTGTAAGGCTTTTGTTATCGCATCAAGCCGAATCCAATGGACTGAAGGACTGCGCCAATGAAGAATCTCCATTGAAAGTGTTCATTTATGCCAAGCGGATGTTGATCTATTGCCGTCGTCCAATATCATCTGCTTTTTTGGATGCAGTGCTCAGATATTTGTATATCGAACTGTTTTTCTACGGTTATGAAGTAGTCATTGTTCAGCTGAGTAGCTTGCGTGTCGATTCGACATCTCCATTCTCTGTAAAGGCGAAGCCGCCTCAACGCCATCTATTTTTTTCAGTAAATACTGTGGTAATAACCTCGTCTTTGCTCTTTGATAAAACAGTGAATTATTCATCAGTGCCGAGGTTAATAAAAGGAGCGTTTGTATGCTCAAGTCATTGTGTACTACAAACATGTTTTGATGTTTATGTTTAGTGAACTCGAATGCACAATGCATCCTTAAGGGTCTAATCAAGTCAAACGCATCAAGTTCAATTCTTGATTAGTCAACGAACGGTAAAGAAATGGTAACCAGTGAAACGCTTCTGAACACGTCTTCGTAGATTACACTTTTATTGCGAAAAACTTGTGGTACTCCCTACAACTCTCAAGTACTGTTTCGATGTGATCTTTTCAGTAATATGCGAAGTATGTATGCGTCAACCGTTGATAATGTTGCCCACTGTAGGGATTCGTTGGTCTCTAGGTTTTAAGTGGCGATCTTCAAGGCCTTCCACAAACATCCTACTACTTGAAAATACACAGATGAAGTTGGGCATATTTTTGAGTTCTTTCATTTTAGGTGTGCGATGAATTATTGAATTCGAAACGTCTACCATTGGAAATTTTCTTACGGTAGCTTCAGGAAAATTGTTTTACACTTACACAAGTGTTATTGAAGTGTTTGGCTTAGTAGATTATATATTAGTATACCCTTCCAGGCTCTGAAGAAGGCGATACTGCCGAAACGTCAGCTAGCGTTGTATTGTATTGTGTTTTTATGGAAGTAAATGTATGCTGTTTAAAAACCTCGCGATTGCTGAACAAGAAAACGACACATTCATATTCCAATGCCGAGGTTAAGAGAAAGTCGATCCTGGGAAATAATACATATATATATGTACATGGATAGATGTGTGTGTGTGTGTGTGTGTGTGTGTGTGTATGTATGTATGTATGTATGTGTAGGCATTGGAAATTTTTTTAAAGCCGACTAGAAAACTCAACAACGCTGAAAACACCATGAATATTTGAGAAGGGGAATAATTAATACTTGTCATTGAGTTTCACTGCGTTACGCTTTGAAAATGTTATTAACAGTTAAAATTTAGTACAATTCTATTCAATTGCTTCATTGAATCTCTTACATCGTGTCGTTACAATGCGGTTGCAAGTACACCCATTAGTACACTTCAGTTGTTGTCTTCGTAAAAGCATTTATAGAGCTTTTTTCAAGTCATATGTCCAACCACAAGATCCGCGGAAAACAAAGCTCAGGTTCTACTGAGGGGTAGATGTGATATCTATTCTACCACGTTATGATGCCTATGGTAATTTCACTCTACAGTTTCGAATAGTTTTTTAAAACACCGTTTTCTGTAAGTCCTCACTTATTGATGGAGATCATCCGCATTGAATTTTTTGTGGATGATGAATGTGCCTCTCTCGGGTAAAAGAAGTGAAACCAGGCGCATTTGTTTCATGTATGTAAAGTAATGGCAACGTATTGATAGCTGTTCTGGTCTTGGAAACTCCCCATCGTGTGACTATCGTGGATTCCCACCAAACTTTCTCTTCGTTCACAATTTTCTCACAACAGTCTGTCTTCTTTCCTTCACTCATTAACTTCTCTGAAAACTCAAAGATCTACTCAGCAAGGCGGAGGCCGATGTAGGCGAAGTAATCGTGAGGATGAGAAGTTTTCTCACCCGTTTTCTCGCCTCAGTAGAGTAAAATTTTCATAATGTTATGGTTGGTTTTTGGGCACTTATACCATAGTGGTTTCACATAGCCAGCAATGCACACTGGAGCGAATCCCACCAGTGTAGGTAAATTGGCAATAGATTTCCTAGAAGAAGAGAACCCTGAGTGGAAATTTAATGAAGTCCAGTGCAAAGCGCATCTTTTAGGGAATAATCAACGCTAAAGGCTTTGTTTTTTATCCCTTCGTAGTTAGCTGATTTATTTATTTGTGTCACCCATCTCGGATGCAAGTGTATGTGCATTGCAGGCACAGATCGTCACCATAGTTCTTTGAAATTCAGGCAGCTTCCATTAGCCCTGAGATTTTAGCAGCCTCTCCGTACTCGTCCCACCCGACGCTGCGAAATAGGGGGCTCTTACGGGGTCAGGGGAATGAGGCCCGTTTCTTTTACTGTGCTTAGCATTTTTGACACCCACGTATAGCTTGCTGGACTCTGAACGTGAGGGCTGAGTATACTCACGGGTAGCTTGCCAGGCTTTCCCAGAATGGACATGGAGCTTATTTGTTAGAGGCGAATCCTAACCACCTTCCACATACTTGTGCATACTTATACTATATACACTTGCATCCGAGCCCTCGATAGAAGACTTGCTCATGCAAGCAAGAAGAATAAAATACGACGTCATCGGCCTGGCCGAGACGAGACGGCGCCACCCAAGCAACGCTGTCTATGAAACCGGAGAAAAACTGTTTCACGGACACATGCGACAGTAGAGGGAGTCGGCGGCGTGGGTGTTCTCGTCAACACGAGTTTGTCCATGAGCATCGATTCATTCGAACAACTTACAACCCGAATCAGACGTTTACGATTAAAAAGACGTGGATCAATTCTCGCTTTGACAATCTTCGTCGTTTACGCGCCGAGATCAAACTATGACGAAGAAGAAGTCGAAGCATTCTATATGGACTTGGAGAAGTTCAACAGAGAAGACCACATATTCTTCGACGCAGCGACCAAGTTTCTAACGCATACGTTAGGGCAGTTTTCATTTCTTCACTACATCCTCGATGCTCTTGAAAGCTTCCCAAGCCGCTTGTTTCCTTCTGCTAAGCTTTGGAGCACCGGAGCTAAGTGGTTCTTCATATTGATTTCCCGACCAAGATAAAACACAATTGAAACTTTCGGAGATATTCGTTCCGTTGAGCGTGAATGGAGCATACGAAAGCAATTTACTCCTCATAAACATCGTTTTCGTCAGATTTAGACGAAGACCAATCTTTCCATAGGCATTATTGAAGTCTGCCAACATTCGTTCCGCTTATCTATTGTTTGCTGTTATAAGGACGATGTCTTCAGCAAAGCGAAGATGGTGTAATTGCCGACCATCGATTTTCACTCCCATGTTATCCCATTCCAGTGTTCGTATGGCGTTCTCGGGGATCCCGGTAAATAATTTTTGGGGAGATGGTATCGCCTCAGATAGGTGACGTGTGAGGAGCCAAACCAGTGTGTTTACGAGGACTGGCGGAAGGTTCTTCAGATGTCCTGGTCTTATCCTGTCCGGACCTGGTGCTGCTCGATTTTTCACCGACGAAATAGCATGTTGGATTTCGGAAGGGAGAACCGGTGGTACAACATATCCATCCCCTTTATTTCATATGACGGAAGGTGGACGTGTCTATCGAAGAGATCCGAGTAGTATTCGTGAGTGATTTTTTCCATTACCTTTCTGGACGCTGTAACTGTTTCTCCAGGGCGCCGGAGTGCAACCATTTTGGTCTTATAATTGGCGAAGCTTCGGTGGGCTTTACGAATGCTTTTCCCAGCCTCTGCAGCTTCGACTATTACTGCTGCTCTTCTCTCTTTAAGATCTTCTTTAATCGCCTGTCTGCATTGTTTTGCAAGTTTGGACGTTAGTTCGGGATTCCTTGCAGCTCGTGCGATTCCACGTTGGCGTATCAGCTCGAGTGCTTCTGGAGACAAAACGTCTCTTGTTGTTGAATTTTCTAGTCGGCCTTAAAAAAATTTCCAATTACACACACACACGCACATCACACACACACACCCACACACACACACACACACACACACACACACACACACACACACACACACACACACACACACACACACACAAATATTTATGGATATCGAATTGCGACGTTGAATGGCAGTTTTATGACAGAATCCGGCTGGGTCTCTCCTGCTGATGAAAGCTCAGCTTTTTTATTTAGAAGAAAAAGCAAGGAATAAAGCGGTACGAGAAATGTCCGCTGCTCCGGCAACATCTTTGTCTGCTGAGCCTGATGACTACCTGTATGTAGTAACCGCTTGAGGAAACCCTAGCCCGTTTGTCTCAAGAGTCCAAGAAAAGAAAATTTTACACAATTAGAAAATTTCCAGTAGAATGGCTGGGGTTCCACACGTTTCCATGTCATGACGGCCTATCTAAGTGAGTGAGATTGTAAAAATTCAATGCGGATTTCTAATCCCATTTTTTAAACTTGGTTTATTGAACTCTTCTTTAACACTTACAGCTTTAAAATAGCCTTTTACAAGTTCTTACTACTTCTTCAGAACTCTGGTTCAGAATAAGCGCTGCTGATGAGTTCCCTTAGTTGATTTTGAATGATCGAGATGTTTTTGCTGCTGTGTAAGGCTTTCATTCTTAACGATAAATTTCTTATTTGTGTATTATATAGAATTTAGACTAGAGAATAGAGAAGAGAATATTGAAGTTGTAGATTGACATTTGTGGTAAAGCCACGCAAATCTGTGCGTCCCTAATCCACAGGCTCATTCACTCTCGCGAAATTCCAGTTTACTCCCCATTGATAAGTATTCTATTGTTAGCTTAAATCGTCGACTATAGTTGATTTCTTCTCATTATTATTACTTTTTATCGGAATCTTTCGATTACTAAGATTATTAATCTTTAATTGGAGAAATGTTTTTCTTACCTCTTTCAAAGCGAACTGTGATAATGTCATGGTGGCTAGTTGGGTTATGGTCACGATAGTCCAAAATTTTGGATTTCTAAAACTTTAAGAGTTAAAATTATTTTTTGTTTCCTTAAATTATTGTTTGTCGTATTATTGTTGCAAGTTATTTGTTTGTGTGCATCTGTTGACATCGTAGAACAAGACAATTCTACATCTGTTTGATTGACGTCCACCCAATTAACATTGAGAAGGAGTTCAATATTTACATTCACAAGTCTGGCTGATAACCCTTTTAACCCTGTTTCCTTTCTGCAAGAGATCTAGTTGCATTGTGGCAAACTACTTTCCTTGGAAAGTCTGTAAACGCTGAGCATTAGAGCAACTTTTTCAGAACTTCAACTGAAAACTTTTGCTAGAATTTGCTATACCAGAAGTTAGCAGTGGTCACATTTTCTTTTAAGACGAGCTGAACGTGCCAATTACATCTTTCGTAATCTAATTAGTCCCTATGTGAATAGAGAGGACCATACTACATTAATTATTGAGTGATTAAAACATACGATATACAAGTTGGTCCAGCTGTGGCTCAAAGCTGTTGGGGATTTTCGACTCTCGAAGAATTTAAGACGCACTTCACTTTCTATGTGAGTGTAACTTAGTCTTAGCGGTTCAGGTGAAAAGTATTCATGAGTAGCTTGGTAGATGCTACCGTAAAGCAGCCACCCAAAGAAAGTTTGTCCAGATTTCTCAAAATAGACGTAAAAATTGGTAATTTGTGACAGTTGACTGCAAGCTTTGATTGAGCGTCGTCAATAGGATCAGTGGTTCAAGAATGCTATAAATTGATAAGACCACCCATCGAGAATGCGCACATTGATAGTTGATGCTAATGGTCGTGATTGTACGGTGATTTTAGAAGTCGGTATCATTATTGATTTTTATTACCGGACAGGTCACGGTTATCAGTAAGATCAATGATGTATATAGTAAGGGCACATCTTGCTGAGCATTCGGGAGATGTTCCAGTGAAGAAGATCCAACTTGGTGTGCGAGGGAAAACCACATCGGGAAGACGAACGACCGTGGACATCGACTTGTATCAATGGAGTGGACGAGAGTGAACGAAGTTTAACAGCATAGTCTTTATGAAGTTTGCTCAGTTCTTCTTTTATAGTATGAGAACAGTGGTTTCTCTACTAAGTCGTAATGTTCAACAATTAATTTAACTCACTGTGATAAATGAAACCGCTCCACACAATGGCTGCAAGAGGTTCAACAACACGTTTTTAAATTATTGAGCTTACATGAGGCTGATAAGTACGTTCATTTCGCCCGTTTGGACGGTTTCGTCTTCATCAGAGATTCAGCAACTATCGAAACGCCTTCTGAAGTCAAATCTGCACCAAAGAACTAGGTGACACTTTTCTATTCGACAGTTATAGTGATCCACTATCAACCCAGTTAAGTAAACACGTCAGAGAACTAGTGTCAGAAAAATCGTATAATCAACGAAGCACTATGCAACGTTTAAGAATAGCACTAATCAATAAGAAGAAAACAACCCTACTTTACGACAGCTGCTAAGATTATGATTTACGCAACTAGTAGCTGAAAGACTTGAACCTAGTCTCACCATTTTAATTACTGGACTTCTTGACAACCCGGCTGCCTATTCGAGCACTTCAATAGCAGTTCGTTACAAAATCTTTCGAAAATCAGCCGCCAATGAATGTACCTCCAGTGACTTTTTTATCGTGGTAAAACAGAAAAAGCAGTTTCTTTGGCAAAGGTGCGTCGATTTTTATAGTTCTAATCCTGTTTTGTAAACTTTACCATCTGTTGAGATGAATGATTTCGATATGGTAAATGTTAAAATTTGAATCCTTTTCCACAAATAAGACCTCGTTCATTACGGATGCCGTCATAAGCACTTCCGACTCACATTTTGCAATCCCTTTAATCCGTTCCCTTCCACTGAAGAACGTTAGCCACTGATGTTAGTGTAAGCGAATTTCGATTCAAACTTCTTCGGATTTCAGACCAGTATGTCTTTGCTTTGACGGAACTTCATTAGCTGAAGCAAAAGTCATTAGAACCTGCAGTTCTTTGCCTACAAGGTGTAGTTTGCTTTATTTTACCAAGACATAGAGCACATAACATGTACATTTCTTCCATATTATTCTTTCATAACTTATATTTCAAACACGAAATTCATTGAAAAAGTGAGATTCCGTTTAGCAGGACACCATAGCCCTCCACAGTATGTGGCTTGCTTATGTTTACACGTGCTGATTTTGCGTTGCAAATCCAATTCACATTTAAATTTCGTTCTTGAACCCTTGGAAAATTTCAATTCTAAGCGCATACTATCAACCAACACCCATGTTTGTCGTGAAGGACTATATGCCTTACATATGAATCACAACTTCTCCGATTTGACTTCTACCAGCAAAAGATTTTTTTAGAAACTTTTCTATCTAAAATCCAAATCATATAATTAGCAGTACGATAGGAAGGCTGTGTAGCTATCAACTGAGTGCAGTTGTCGACATTGTGGCCTTTCCAAAACCGCTGACGTATCAAGTCAAGTCTTGTACTTTCAATTGTCATCGAAAGTGTTGAAGTCCAAAAATCGGTTTCATACTATTCACAATGTAGATTTCTCGTGATCGTTGCTGAAGAAAATCTAAACGTAGTGTTTCTATCTCTTTACCACATCTGCTGCTGATTTTTTTTATACATATTACAGGTAACTCCTTATATTTCGAAGCCTCGGAGACCTTGCCACTTTCTTAAAACCTATTTTTTCATTATATATGAATTTTTCAATATCCACTAACGAACTTTAAGATTTTCCAAATTACTGGTTATTTACCGAGGCCATTCTTCAACCAATGTGACATTTCTAATTACCGGCGTTCATCGGTTGTCCTATGCTTTCACTCATTCATCAAACCGCCTGCCCTGTGAGCCTCATTATCGTTAATTCAGTGATACTCTGAATTTTTTTCCAACTTTTCCATACTTTATACTTTCATTCACCTCTCCTATTGAATTTAGCTAACCTACAATCACAATCTTAACCTTTTTATTTACTGCCTATTCTTTTTAGCGGAAGGGTATGTTGCAAAATATAACTTCAATAATGCTGAGATATTTGCAAAACTCCGGACCGCAAGTGTCTGAGCCAGGCTACGGACGTGTTATAGTTGAGAGACAGGCGAATGAAGGACCCACATGGTGTGGAGGTGAACGCGTTACTTCCCGGAAAAGACAATAACGTGTTCGTTCTCCACCGCACCGTTCTCACCTGTGCCCCTGAGTTTTGCAAATATCTCAGCATTATAAAAGTTTTATTTCGCAACATACCCTGGCGTTAAAAAGAATAGGCTGTAAATAAAAAGGTTAGAATTCTGATTATAACTATACCCTCAGCGTAACTGGGTTCAATGCCGACTTGGGCTCTCCAAATCAATCCTGTTGACGGGTGATTGCTGATGGCAGAAGATCGATAAAACTAGCTGAGAGACAGGAATTAGCTAAGTTAGTTTGATTTCAATGCTTTGTTAAAGCACATGTAGTGCAGTGGTTAGAAGCGTCTCACAATACGTGATCACTGGTTCGATCTCGCACCACGCCTTACTAAGCCTTCCACTCGCAAATGTTCGGCAAATAAGAATAAAACTTGTCGGGAAGGATGAAAACACCGAACTGTTTAGTGGGCGGGCCAACGAAAGTCGTTTTAAAGGCCAATTTTGTAACCATTCACCTCTGCCGTGCTACGAATTTTCTCGAATGTATTGCTCATTCCTTAGAGAATGATCAACACGGGACGCTTTGTCGCTTTATTCTTCCACCAATTCTTCTTATTTGAGATTTAAATTTAAATCGTCACCTAAGTGGTATGAAGATTTCACCAGTGCAAACGTATTGCGAGTTATAGACTTTCCGACACTTTCTATTTAACTATTGTGATGACTGAACTGTTTATCACCATAACTTCAAAATTAGTAGAAATTGTCTAAAATCTGGACTTGAACTCCACCTGTCACTCTGTTATAACAGTCCACCTATTTCCAAGATGGATCCCGACGAATTTTTTTATTTCGTCTCACAAATACTATTTATAAATATTTGCTGCTTTTATTTATATAACCCATTTCACATGCTGTACCGATTCCAGGGCTTTTTTCCATCGATTTGTCGTGTCACACCCACCTCTTCAGTCTCACACATGCGTTCGGCTTCTAGATGAATATTTTGTCTTCTTTATAAATGTCAATCGGACTGCTTCTTTCTGAAATCCTCGAGTTACTCTGCTGTCCTCACCACCGGCAGTCACCCGACTTTTCTAGATCGAAGGAAACTTTTTCCAATGAGGCCTGCTGCCATTTGCCAATTCTAGAGGAATGAGCGCTTGGTTTGCTCAAACAGATTTGAAAAAAACAACTATGTAGTGCACGTAATCTCTGGTTGGCTCAAACACGTTTTAAAAAACAGCCATGTACTGCACGTAATCTCTAAGCACGTTTTTTGCTTTCGATTCGTGGCAGTCGTAAAGATGTCGTGAAAATGAACTGTTTCTGCGCCCTTCTATCCACCAAATAACGGATCACAACAGTTCAAGAAAAACGTTGCCATTTTGCCAAGCAAGAAAATCGACTTTCATTTAATCATAGTGTAAATAGTCAATATTTTATTGTACTGATATGCTATCACAATAATGTTACACATCTTTCTTAGTAGTTAACGTTCTATGTTATTCGCGCTTTTTATACCCACACTGAATCGAGCCAAGTGACCACAACAAGTGTTTCTTGCGATGTTTTTTATTTCGTTTGTTCCGTCTTCAGGTCTTCTATGCGGATCCCCGCATTTCCCACATTCGATTCGTTTCCTCGCATCCATCATCCACGAAGATCTTCCAACTATACGTGTGGCTTCGCTTACTACTTGAGGATTTTCATCTCATCTTGAATGTCGTAGAATGTTGTTTGAGCAGTTCTCCTTGGAGTCCTGAGATAGCCAGGCTAACGCGTTCCCAGCAGGATCGCAGAGAGTGATTTTTTCCCAGGGAAGTACGGCACCAATTTCCCGACCTCAGAGGGATGAGAGACTTGGTTGGCCTGGAACAGAATCGAACTAGCACCACGCTCGTGATGATGGGCATTACTTTTTGCAATGACCAAATATAAAAAGATGCAGTCGTCAACCACATGCGACTATAATCAGCTATTCTAAACTTCCTCATGGGAAGTCACGAAAAAGCGCTGGGTTTTTCGAGAAGTTGTTGATCATGTAATTACCAAAGAGTTTTTCGTCTTTTTGTAAGTGTTATTGAAGCGTTTGGCCTAGTAGATTGTATATCAGCATACCCTTCCAGGCTCTGAAGAAGGCGATACTGCCGAAACGTCAGCTAGCGTTGTATTGTATTGTTTTTCTATGGAAGTAAATGTATGCTGTTTAACAACCTCGCGATTGCTGAACAAGAAAACGACACATTCATGAAAAGGAATTATTAAGTGGAATCATTTCATTCATGCGATGCTCCACTCCATTTGGTTCCACTCCACTGAGTAGACCCACTTTCTCAACAACTGCTATAGAAAATTTGAATCACGACGGTTCCAAAGAAATCGTTAGCGGTGAAATGTTATCCACAATGATAAGTTTCTAATAAACTCATGTTAGCTTATGAATGCAACGACATATTGAAATGGACTTATGGGTTCAAAGTGAAGTCATGTATTAATCACTGGCCGGTGATACTATACGAACCACATAAGGACCAAACAGCACATTAGGAAGTGGCCACTCTACTACCTGGCAATTATTTCCAGGAAACGAGCGTGTTCGTTAATCGGTTAAATAAGTGATAGTGACTAACACTAATTATTCTTAATGAAGCTAATAAATCCATCGAATCTCATGTACACATTCAAAGTTCCTGGTGGGCTTCGATGCTTCTCTCCACATATTGTACGTATGCAAGCAAAATTTTCATTTTATTAGTATTTTATCTCTTGAACAAGGAATTTTTTCTATGCAATGTACCCACGTCCTTTCCGCAGATTTTCAGCGACTTAAATAGTTTGTAGAGAAATTCCAAACCGCGGATGAATAAAGCACTCGTTTTTCTTAGTGGTCCTGAAAATGTCGTGCTACTCTTTAGCTTAACATCTAACACCCAAGACGTCTTCAGCGCAAAGGAGTAGGAGCAAAGTGGACGAAATGAATTGCACTCAGTGTATTTTTATCACTGGTTTATGCTGGCACACAGAGCATTTTAGCCGTTCTTTTCTTAGCAGGCCGTTGGCTCATCTAACATAAATCTACAAAATTTCTTTTCGACCACTGTGGAAACGTGCTATGCGTACCTGGTGGAGTAATTGGCTTACGTTTGCCGACTAGGTGTTCTTTTATACGTACGCAGAGTGGTCTACCCGTTTCGCCAACGTATTCGTCCCCGCACGCTTTACAAAAGATCAGATAGGCTGTACCCGAACTCATGCAGTTACCGTCTCTACCACTGAGGCAAATTAAGCAATTTTCCAATGCTTTTCATCAATAAGCAGACACGAGGTTGTTAATATAGAATTTATTAGAACACAATTGCTGACGTTTCGGCGGTTTCGCCTTCTTCAGAGCCTGGAAAGGTCAAACTGAGATGTGATCTACTCAGCCAAACACTTTCATAACCCTAGCAGATAAAACTTGACAAATCGATTTGCATTCGCATAAGAAACAGCTTCATTCAAACACCCACCGTTTATTTGTTGTAAGTATTTAAGTTAGTTGGTGGATAGCCGCCGCACAGAGTAATACATGGTCGATAACTGTGTCCATGTCAGGTCATTGGATCAGCCTGAGGTATGGAGGTATGACGCCAGGTCACGCGTGATGACAAGACACTCCTCCTTGCGGTTCATTTTTGAATTTTTGGCATTGATCCAAAACGTTTCAAGAGTTTTACGCGCTGATGTTTTCGATTCCTGCGTAAGGATAGTGACTCCTACCTCAAAATCTTCTCCGTTGTGTTCTTGCATCCTAGTGGAGTATTTTGTTTTATTTCGAAACCGACCTTCCCTAAACCTCGGTGTGACTAATCAATATGTATTCTTTCTTGATCAGATGGTGAATCCACCATCAGCATCGTGTATAAAAGGGCATCACTGAGTGAGGATGCCTCATTCGAGAAGATGGCTCGCTGAGGAAGATCTGGCTCGACAGGACGGCGAAGACGCAACGTCGAGGCGAACAACAAGCATGGACCATCGACTCGGATCACCGGTTGTGAGGAAGACGAAGACGTCGAAACGTTAGCCGAAAATAAATATATTTATCAACCTCGTGCAAGCTTATCAATAAAGAATACATATCTTGTTTTAGTTTAGATTTACCGACTAGGTGTTCTTTTATGCGGACGCAGAGCGGTCTACCCATTTCGCCAACATATTCGTGCCCGCACGCTTTACAAGAGATCAGATAGACTGTACCCGAACTCATGCAATCACCGTCTCTACCATTTGGGCAAATTATGCAGTTTTTTGTTCTACATAGACGGTCGTACAGGCGGTTGCGAACTAGCTGGCGTCTTAGAGTGTCCGGTGGTATTTCTATCACTCTTACGGAATTCTCTAGACCGGCCCTTATTAAGCAGCGTTTTATAGCTGCACTTATTTCGTTTGAAATAAAGGGCAACAGGAACGGAGCCTTGTTTTCGCTAGAATTATCGCTCTGGGGCGTGGGATTCCCTCGATGCCTATGCCGAGAAGCTACAGTTTCATAACCATGTGAAATGGCTATTTGCCGCGCCAGTTTCGAGGATTCTTCCCTCTGCTCTCTACCTGTGCACACGTTGGCGGCGGTTCGAAACATATTTCTTATAAGCGCTCTTTTAGTGTGTGAGGGGTGAGAGGAGCGGTAGTGAACCATTATATTCCTACTGCTTGGCTTTCGATACCATTTTGTGTTGCAGCCGTTCTCGGATAGGTTAATTTGAAGGTTTAGAAATGGAAGCCAGTTTTCTTTCGGTTTCTCACGGGTGAATTTTATGTACTCTGACTGTTTGTTCAATAACTCAAAGCGTTTGTTCATCTCCTGCTGTGTGGAGCAGAAAAAAACGTCAGCGAGTGTTGTCGAATGTTGCTTGAGTTGATCCCCAGTGGTCTTCTACGATAATTGTGCAAGGGCGATTTCAAATCCATTCAGGTTTCTGATTACTTTTTCCTATTCGTCGGCATGTAGTTTTGAGAGCGGTGTGCCCCACGTATAATCGAGGTTCCAAAGCTTTTGAAGAAATTGTTTTCCTTGTACTGTTAGTGGTGTGAGAAATCCTAGGGGATCGTAGATTGCTGCTACTTGTTCAGCCACTGAACGCTTGGTCAGCTTTGGTTTGTATGGATATTTGCAGGAGAGAAGTAGTTTATCGTTCTCCGAATCCAATGCTATACCCAGGACTTTTTGTTGATTGCTTAATGTCAAGTCCGTTGAGTGAATCTGCCGAACAAGTTCTTTATTGTTCGACATCGACATTGTCCTTCCGGGGTCGGCAAATTGGTACCAAACTTGTCTTGGAGGATAGCAACACTGGCTCCATACATTTGTAAACCACCACGAGTCATTGTCAAAACCAAATATGCATTCAATCACCTTCAAACGGTGCTTAATGAAGTCTAATGCATGGCGCATCCCTCAGGGATTAATCAGCGCCGAGAGCTTTATCCTCTACTTTGAATCGTTTATAGATGTGCGCAGTTACCTGGGAACTAACTCGCTCACCACCACACCATGAGCGTCCTTCGTTTCCTAGTTTTCTGTCGATGAATGCCATCAGCAATCACCCATCAACGAGATTGATCTGGGCAGACAGGCGAAACGAAGGACCCGCATGGTGTAGTGGTGAACGTGTTACTCCCTGGAAAGGGCAGTAGCGCATTCGTCCCTTACCGCAGAGACTTGCGATCCGTATTAAAAATTTAGCGGCTTTTTGCTTCGAAGCAAAAACACATTATGTTGACTGCTATACCTACTTAGATACCTGGATGGCTCGTTTTCACTGGTTCTGCGCGTCTCAGCAGAGTTTCCACTTTTTCAGAATTTTCCTAGTTTAGCTATTGTCGACCCCTGGAGCACCGAGGTCAGCAAAGCCAAAGTCTTTTCCAGGTCATGAGGCAGTCATCGCTCCTCATGTGGATCAGAGGGATACTTGCCACCATGTGACTAGTTTCACACCAAGACGGTGCTGAATCCTGGTGTTGGTTTACTGTTAGCACATATTCATGATGCAAGCGCCAGACTCCTTCTCAACTTGGTAGGCCCTGCCGGAGGGATGAATCCCGCCGCTGGACATCGCAACCCGACACCCAGGAACACCTCCCCAGCCACAATAAGGCGGTAAACTTTTGGGAGGCTCCTATTGAACATCCAATTATTGCGAGGTAATGCATTCTTAGATTACTCACGGCTGACTTAATCATCGACAAACTCAGCCATCCTCTTTCTCTATTTTACTTTCTTCAAACTCCTCGACGGAACTATAGGAAGTTGGACATCGTGATCCACATCTCTGGCTTATTTGTCACTTTTTATAAGAAATCGATCGACATCTGTACATCTATATATCTGAGGTGATACAGCAAAGTCTCTTCTAGAAATTTGTCTTGTTCACAACAGTGAACTGTTTCAGTTATCGAAAAGCTGCCGTTTCTTGTGGAAAAGTCAGCATTGTTCATGATGTACTGTGTATGATTGCAGAATGAGTTGTCCGAGTCTGTAACCGACATTTTTGTGCCGTCCCACGCTGCATCCACGAAAAAATTGAGCCGTTGTGTTGCGAGACCTTGTTGCCAAACGAATTCCTTGTTGTTGATCGCAGACAAATAACCAAAAGCATCCCATCGTGATGAGACGGTGAACCATTAAGAAGATGTTGCATCTGTCATATCCTATGTTAGCAGTAATAGAAGGATAGGAAGAAGCTACTCATTGATATCAGTGATACCTTTTTATTTACCGCCTGTTACAATTTTTCACGGCAAGCTATTATGTGAAATACAACCACAATGATGCTGAAGTATTTGCAAAACTAAGGTGTTCCGCTGGGGATCGAACATTCTATTACCCTTTTTGGAGAATAACACGTTCACCACCACGTCTGGCAAGACCTTCTATGTGGAGGTGAACGAGTTACACCCTGGAAAGGGTAGTAGGCTTTCCGATTCCCACCGCTGGCACCTGATGTCCGGAGTTTGGCAAATATCTCAGCATCACTGTGGCTGTACTCATTGATAGTTAGTCAACCAGTACCACGTTTAACTTATTGGCGACAAGCACACATGGGAGGAGGGAAGGAGGCACAAGTGACGATCAAAAAAGAAATAAAAATCTAAAGAGACTGCTCGCAGTGATTTAGGACTTTGGCCATCTCAGTTAGATATTTATTTCTTTTTGGTTCTTTTGTTTTTAGAATGATTCACTGATGGTTCTTGTTCTACAGCTGAAGCGATTTATGCGCTTGAAACCGTATTTGGCGGTAAGCTTCGTGTCCGCTCTCGTCCATTCTAAGATAAAAACTGAAAAATTAAAAAGAACGACATAGTTAATGAATCTTTAAAAAATCGATTCTCATTACGTTTGCGTTGCTATGTTAGTACACGCAGTAGTACTTCGAATTCACACGCGTAAAATAGTTTGCTTGTAGGTCATTTACATGTCAACTTCGCTCTACAATTACAGTGATCCCAGAAATGTTCCAAGAAAAATTTGTGTAACAGTGAGTTTAATTTTTTAATTCACTACTTAGCTAAACAGTGAAGAATAAAGGATAATGCTCTTGGCGTTGATCAATCCCTGAGGGATGGCCCATGTATTCGATTTCACTAAGAATCGCTGGAGGTGATTGAATGCATATCTGGCCTTTACAATGACTCGCGGTGGCCTACCGATGTAATGACAGTGCTGCTATCCTCCCAGACAAGTCCGGTACCAATTTGAAAAACCCCAGAGCGATGGAAGGTTTGGTGAACTTTGGACGCGGGAATCGATCCCATGCGTATTGCAGGGCGCCTCCGACCACTGCGCAACACGCCTCCGTATTGCTAAATAGTAACCTTTAAATACACACCTATCATATAACCTTCGAGCCGTGATTTTTCAACAACTGGAGATGTCATGTTCATTACTAGGGTATTTGAGGTGTTGGGAACTCCACTGGCAAATAGAACAGACTTTACTTTGTCGTTTTTAACCTTAACTATGTTTAGCGTCAAGATTTTCAACAAATCATAAAGAAAATTAAAAATTTGAAGATTTCTATCACAGAGGCGACAGATGTGGACATAAACGATACACCTGAGATTACCATTATATTCGAATTATGACCCTTGACGAAAAAAGACTGCACAAGACATGTTTTGTAGGCTTCATAAGCTTACCTTAATGGGCCAAGTTGAGTTGGATTTTGTAGCTAACGATATCTAGATTTTAATAGTTTTTATTACAGTTAGCTAACTTGAATTCGAACTGAGAATTCTCCATAATCTTGTTGAGCAGAAATTTGTAAATTTGAACTGAGATATTTTGGGTTAAATTGGAAAGACGCCACTAGTTCAACATCAAATGCATTGTAATCAGTGCATAGTGGAGCTATACTAAGCTGGTTCTTTTTTCTTGGCTACCCATTGAGATTGTATTTCCTAAGTTTGTTTCATAAATACAGCCTACTTGACCGTGCTAGCAGAAAAAGCTTGATTTTAAAGCAGCTGAATTTGTGAAAAGAAGAAAAATAACTGATTACGAGGTACCGTTGATGATACTGCTCTAAAAAATATGCGACAGCAGAGAACTGGCAGAACTGATGAACTCTAACAGAGTCAAACTCCCTATGGGGAAAACAACTTACATCTATGCAGTAACTCCCACGACCGACTTTCTATTAACCTCGGCATTGATCAAGTAATTTTTCGTATTTTTGTTGAGCAAACGCGAGGTGTTATTATTCTTTATTTACGAATAAGCTGACGTTTCGGCGTATTTCGCCTTCCTCAAAGCCTGCCCACTATTCTCCCACTAAGAATAATAACACCACGCGTTTGCTCAACAAAAATACGAAGAACTTACATCTATGTTTGAAAAATTTCATTCCTATGCCACAAAACCTGTGGCAGAGCGAACACCATAAACGGAGTTTTCAAAATACAGCAGAGAAAGCACAGAAGGTGGTCCGAGCAAGCTTCAATCACTGCTTCCATTACTTCTGCGAAAAAGGCCACTCACGAATTTCCCATCGTTATATAGGATAACTATTTTCCACCCCTTTCATTCCTGTCATTGAAAGGTCTTCCACTGTACCGTTCTCAGAATATGGCATTTCACCGGTTTTGCCCTCTGAAGTGAAAGATAAAGTGCAACAAACTATTTAGTAAGTGAGAAACCAAATAACACTTCACTATGGATTCAATCCGAAACTCAGAACAGTCTGCCGCAAATTCTTATAGCAATACGATCTAGACTCCTTCCATATTGTTCAAGTAAAGGCTTACGAAAGTGTAAAACCTTCAAGATGGTGTTATGATTGGTTGATTGGTGAGAGTACGAGTGATATGTGATATGCGACAAAATTGAAACAGTGGAATAAAAAGTGCGAAGCTTTCCTGAGGAATGAATCATGCATTCGACTCGATTAGAAACTGTGCAAATGTTGATAGCTCATGAGGCCTACATAAAAACTTGCAGAGATCTGTCGATGTATTAAGTTGCTATTCCCATCCACCGAGATAAGTCTGATGTCAGTTTCCCGACCTCCAAGGGATTGTGAGGCTTGGTGATCACGGGGTTTCAGCTCCGATTTTATGTTACTAGACAAAACAATGTACTCGTTTATGTACACGTGTTGGTTCAGTACAAAAATTACGTAGGAAAAAATCAGACCCGGGCTTTTTGCGAGTGATTTCACCGGGTACTGTCTCGTGAGAGAACCAAATGAAATAACTTTTTTCATTTCATGATTTCATAAAGAGGTCAAGGTATAAGGAATAGTGAGTTACAGTTGGCCACCACATTACGGCATCCACTCTACCGTGCGGCGCAGTTTCTCTCACTAATCGAGTCAATTGCCGCCGTTGTCTGCATCTTTTATGTTTTCTTCAAATGCAGAAGAGATTTCGTCGTTCATCAAAACGTTAAGGTTTGTCTTGCCATTTCGAGGAATTTTTCTCCATTCAAATTTTCAGCGTTGAATACTTCACTTAATCGTGATTCGTACAACTTTTATTTTCAGATTTTTGACACTTTTTTTCTTCTTTCAGATTCTGTTATGTGCCCTTTTCTTATCGTGCATTGGTCACGCAATTGTTTACAGTATCTCAAAAGTAAGTCAAGACGACATAGGTAAATTTTCGTTGACATTTTTTAAAACTAGAAGGAGATAAAGCCTTCGCCGTTAATCAATCCCTGAGTGATACGCTATGAATTCGACTTCACTAAGCATCGCTAGAGGCAATTCAATGCATACCTGGCCTCTAAAACGATTCGCTGCTGCCTACCGAAGTATCGAGCCAGTGCTACTATCCTCCCAGACAAGTCTGGTGCCAATTTGCCAACCCCAGAGGGATGAAAGGCTTGGTGAGCTATGGGCTCGGCGATTCCACGCGTGTGTCACAGTGGCGCCTTTAACCACTGCGCCTTACGTGTCGATATTGCTGGCTAACAGATTGAAAAACTGGGTGAAAATCTTAAGATGAAATGTTACGCAGGTGTGTAGTACAGTGGTTAGAGGTACGTTGCAAATGCACTCTTAGTCTTTGTTTCGGTCCCATGCGCCGAGAAATAAAGTACACCATAACACGAATTGTTAAATTGCTGTTGTGGATTATACAAATTGAGACAATACCGACTTTTTATTTACAGCGTTTTGCAAGTTTTCATGGCAGGGTATTGTTTTTGAAACAACAGCTATGATATTGTGGTATTTGCAAAACTCCGGACACCAGGTGTCTACAATGGGAAACGAACGCGCTACTGTCCTTTCCCGGGGCTAACGCGTTCACCTCCACACCATGCAGGTCCCACGTCTCCTAGTTTTCTATCGATTAGTGTCATCAGCAATCATCGGCCAACGGGATTGATCTGGGGAGACAGGCGAAACGAAGAAGCCCCATGGTGTGGTGGTGAACGCGTTAGCACCCGGAAAGAGTAATAGCACGTTCGTTCCCACCGCGGACACCTGCGGCCCCGAGTTTTGCAAAGATCTCAGCATCACTATGGTTGTTTCGCAAATGATACTCTGTCGTGAAAGCTTGTAGAAAGTAGTAAATAAAAGGTCAACATTGCGAATTTCAACTACAGCCTCAGCTTAACTTTTGGGTTCAGTGCCGATTTGGGCTCCTCTGATCAATCCCGTTGGCAGGTGATTACTGATGGCAGTGATCCATAGAACTAGCTGAGAGACAGGCGAAACGAAGGACCCGCTTAGTGTAGTGGTGAGCGCGTTACTCCCAGGAAAGGACGATAGCGCGTTCGTTCTCCACTGCAGATACCCGTGGCTCAAAGTTTTGCAAATATCTCAGCATCATTGGGGATTAAACAATACTTTTCTAAGAAGATAAAGCATCCGACTTCGTAGACTACTGTGAGCCATTATTTATACCAAGCATGTATTTAACAACCTCTAACGTTGCTTGATGAGGTCGAATGCATGGCACATTCCTCAAAGACTGATCGGCGCAGGAAGCTTTATCCTTCTTCATCCTTCATCGTTATTGACACACCCCTTTTTGAATAACGGCTGAAACCATATTCTCACCAATTGACTTCTTGGTATTTTCTTTAATCTTTGAGTTATTTTAATACTCAAGCAATACTCTGCGACGTCTCTCAATAGCTATGCAGGAAAATAACGCGGTGAAAATGTTGTCGGATAAAAACTCTCGTGTCAAAAGCGTTGCGATCCTAAACGGACTTCAAAAACTTTGTTAGCATAATTGACCTTCTTACGTTCCGCGTTTATTTCAGACTTATCAACTCCATGTATCATTTTTTATTGCGGACGAATGTCAGATGTTTTTGCCGCGGATGTTTTACATCATAACCCATTCATTGATTGTATTCACGAACTGTTGTATGCAAAATATGCAAATCTGCTTGACCATTGAAAGAATTGTAGCCACAGTTTTCGTCGACACCTACGAAACCTACTGTACGCCGCTTGGCTCCATTCTAGTCACCATACTGGTATGTTTTTTAGAGTACTATATCTCATATTCCTCCTAACAGTTTACCACCTCATCATGGTTGTGAGGCGTTCCTAGGTGTTGGGCTGCGATGTACAGCGGGAGTAACTATCCCTCATCAGGGCCTGCCAAACTGAGAAGTAATCTGGCTTTTCCATCAGGGAGACCAGGTTAGAGCAAACCATTACCAGGATCCACCACCGTCCTGGTACTAAACTAGTCCCATAGTGGCAAATCTCCCCCTGATCTATGAGGGCGGCCTGTGATGGTGACGAACTGGGGCGTGCTTTGTCTAATCTGAACTCAGGACTCCAAGGAACCACAATGCCAAACCAGCAAAACTCTGAAAAAGCGAAATCTTTGCTGGGGCCCACAAAACCAGTGAGGATGGGCCATATAAGAATCCAAGTAAGTAAGTAAGTAAGTTTATCCCATATTTATACTTCTTGAAGTCCTCTGAAATATCGGCATGCCCATGTTGGGTCATTTAAATCCTAGTACTTTTCCAGCTATTCACGTATATATACACACAATCAACTTTCATATTATCAAATTTGACATTTTTAGTCAAGGCAAAGATTTTGCAAGATATATAGATTTTTTTACCTGCTGCAACGTGCGGTGAAGAGGCATTCAGGATGTTTAAAGGTCGTATTGAATGCCCCTTCGTTGCTTAATTATATGGTAAGCCATATGTAGCCAAGTGGTTACAGATTTTCTTCGGTCAACATGATTATTAGTTCGAATCTGTAGAGCGAGCTAAGCAAGCTCTCTATCTCTACGGGGTGTCATATTGGTGATAGACCCGTATGAGAGAGCAAGAACATTGACTTAATACCTTGATTGGCTACACCAAGTCCACTTCATAGACGGAATACATTTTAAGTTAGCTCTAGGATGCTGAACGCAGTTCCGTGCAATAAGCATCTCCAAAGGGCTGATTACGCCCAAAGCTTTACCATTCCATTCTTTTTCCATCGTTGATGTATAATGAGGTAGAATCTCTTCATAGATTTCCCTTTTTCCAGAGATCTGAAAAGGGTTTGTGAAAGGCTGTGTCCTATGTTCCTTCGGTAAAGATATGGGCACAGCATTGACGAGAATACACAATGTAATTGTTATTGAAGTGGAAATGAATTCAAGTGGTGATCTCCTTTCCCTGGTTATAAAAATAGTCCAGAACCTGCAGTTGTGCAGATATAAATGGGCCTGCTGGCCTTAGCATGAATAGGATTCTATGCCTCATTTCGGGCAAACGTCTGCAATCTTTCGACAGAGAATTGCAAGGAAATCGATTCGCGATCTTGCTAAACAAGCATGTGGGGCTAATACTACTTCAGACCCCAATAAATTGCTCTCAAATACTTGTTTATAACAAAGCTGCAATTTTCGTTCTCCTTCTCATTCTTTCCTGTTTTACTGTTCCTCAATGATTCGTTGACATTCTCTATGTTTGAAACAACCACAATGATGCTGAGATATTTGCAAAACTCCGGACCGCAGGTGTCTGCAGTGAGGAACGAACGCGCTATTACCCTTTCCAAGGGTTAACGAGTCTATCACCACACCATACAGGTCCTTCGTGTTGTCTATCTGTCATCTACTTTTCTATCGATCAACGTTATCAGCAATCACCCGTCAACGGGATTGGTCTGGAGAGACAGACGAAACTCTGAGAAACAGGCAAAACGAAAAATTAGCATGGCGTGGAGGTGAATACATTGACCTCAGGAAAGGATAATAGCGCGTTCGTTCCCCACCGCAGACACCTGCGGTCCGGAGTTTTGCAAAAATCTCAGCGTCATTGTGGTTGTACCACACATAGTACCTTGCCGTGAAAAACTGCAATAGGCAGTGAATAAAAGCTTAACACTGTAATTTTCTGTGTTGTTAAGCAAAGTTAGCGATGAAAACCTAAGTTAGCATAAAGACTTTGGAAGCACATTTGCTGAAGGTGTCATTTGCGCTAGGTTGTTAATTTGATCAATTACACCGCAAAATAAGCCTGTCATTCCTCCCGGCTTGGAAAACTGAAGCAGAACTGCTCAGGGAAGGTTCTCATCCATCCACAGCGGTTGGTGACTGTCTCCCCTAGAGACCTGGGAGAGCTCTAAGACGGTTATGGATTCTTCCGAGAAAAATAGTGCTCCATCGGTATTTAGAAATTTTCGTAGTAGACAAATAGTAAAATTGCAGTCGAACCCAGCCACAAATTCGAAGACCTTTGTGAACAGTGCTAGAAAGCAACTATGAATGGGAGCTGGTATCGGCAAAATATGCAACATTCAGTCAAAATAAAAATTGAGAAATAAACGCTTTATATAAAACACAATGCGTCGCAAAATTGTAGGACGAAGATTTTTCACGGCCCTTAGATGGACCCATCATTTTAACCATTGCAATGGTTCCTTTTTTCTTTCTATTGGGAAAAAAACCAATACTGCACTCGATTCTGTAAGATCTTCAGGTGCTAGTGACAACCGCCGAAGTGGGATTAGGCTATAAACAGACCGTTGCCGATATTCTGATGACAAACAGCTTAATTCATCATGACAAGGGGACAAATGCTGTAGTTATAACCTTCGTCATCATCTTCATTATCTGTTGTGTTACACTGCTTATCACTATTGAGCTGTATTACTACAATTCCCGTCGCAAAAAAAGGTATGCAAATACATAAAAATCAGAATTAGACGTTCTATTTTGGATGTTAAAAACATTCATATGCTTATCTACGTGAAAGTGGTTAATTACAATCCTCTTTTCTGTTCTGTGATCTGAGGACGACTGAACTTTTTTGACATGTTCTTTGAATATGATACAGATACTGATAGATAGATTTGAAATGCCTACTCAATATTTACCGCCTCACCCTGACTAGGAGGTATTCCTGGGTATTGGTTTACCATGTGCAGCTGAGACGAAAGGGCTCATCCCTCCGGTAGAGTCTACTAAGCTGAGAAGGAGCCCGTCTTTCCATGGGGAAGCCCAGCCAGGGCAAATGAATACCAGGATTCACCATCGTCATAGGATCAAACAAACCGCATGGTTGCAAATCTCCTTCTGAACAGAACAACGACGACTATCACGAGTGACGACCTCAGGAAAGATTCAGCTAGGCTGACCTTGAGACTCCAGCGACTACATTGGCTAAATCAGCAAACCTCTGGCCTCAGTCTCGTACACTGGGTGCTTCCGTCTACGACATCTGGCGGTGAAACAACCGATCAGAGGTGACCAAATTCCGGATTGCACATGACGTCACTGGAAACGAACAAAGCGGGCACTCTCACGACGCGCCATGGAGAGTGGTTCTTGCTCTGAACCTACCAGAACCATCTCTTCAGACGCCGATATTATGTGATCGCCGTACAAGAGAGGAAAAGCAGCAACACCGACACGCCAATTAGATGAGAGAACCTTTGTTATTCGCCGAGCGAAATTTCCGTTACGGAATATCGGATGTCACTTCATGCGAAATCCTATCACCGCGCTTCGCCTTTGCCTCCAACTTTCTTGTCGAAAAAAAGTCGGTGTCACCAACACCTATTCACCAATTTGTTGAGCTGATGAGAGCAAACAGGATGCCTTCTACAGCAAATTGGAGGAAGTAACCTTCAACGAGAAGTCGTCTTACAGATTCATTGTGCGAGAGTTCAATGCCAAAATAGGAAGGAATAACAAAAGTGAATGCAGAGTAAGAATATTCGGTGTAGCAAACCAGAATGAGAATTGAAACTTTTTCCGGACTCTGGTTTGCAGGTCTTTTCTAAGAAAACAGTCAAGAAGAGAGAAAATCACTAGTGGACATGAAAATTTGACGGCGCAACTCATGCACAGAGATCGATCATTTTCTCAAATGGAAGAAGATGCCTATTTGACACTTCAGTAATGCCTGGATCTATACAGTAATCACCGTCTTGAGAGAGTTTGAGAGAGAGAGTTCGGAGGTTCGATCCAGCCAAAAACTGGAAAACAACTCCAGTCATCGCCAAAGAATAAAGAGATTTTCTTCGTATTTTTGTTGAGCAAACGCGAGGTGTTACTATTCTTTGTTCACGATTAAGCTGACGTTTCGGCGAATTTCGCCTTCTTCAGAGCCTGGAAAGGTCAAGTTGACAGCAACTCACTCGGCCAGACGCCTCCATAACCAAACAAAGAAACCCCAAACCAAGATTTCAATCACTTTGAACACAGCTCTGCACACTCACCGCTTTCTATGACATGATATTCTATATTCTATGACATGGATAGAATATTCTATCATGGATAGAATATTATATTCTATGTGTATGACAAGGATATTCTCAGTAAAATACTCACCTCATGTGATTTGCAGATAAACGAAGACCTGTTAAAGGACCAAATACTGTTTGTCGAAGGACTCAAAGCTTGTGCTAAACTCTCCTCAATTCCTCAAACAACAAGTTCAGACTGCACCTCCACTACCATTAAAGAGGTGCTTGAGAAGAAAACGAGGTTGAAGCTTGTTCTCACTGCAACACATATAACACGGCTATTAATAAATAACAGCCGTAGAAAATCTCTGAAGGAGGACTTAACGTTAGTTTAGGCAGAAAAGGTTATTGGAAGCAACTCAAAAACGATCTAGTCCGAAAAAGTGTCTACGGGATCTTTGCAACTGTTCCACTATCCGCCGTCATGAACGAATATGAGATCGTCACTACCTAACATGATGTGGAATTGACATCGAAAAGTTCTGTACCAATCTTTTCCGCGTCACAATCTCTATCTCGAACCCCGGAATCTCCACTAGTGAAAAGTTGTGCCGGATTTTACCCTCTGAAGCTCGAGTTGCGATAGAAAGTATGAAGAAAAGCGCAGCTCTACCACCCGATAATATTATCGCCGATATCCCCAGAGCACTGGCTGGTGTGTACTAGGGCGCGTGTGGCGCAGTGGGTGGAGGCGCCATTGCGACACACGTGGAATCGATCACAGCGCCCATGGCCCACCAAGTCCTCCATCCCTCCTGGGTCGGCAAATTGGTACCAGACTTGTCTGAAAAGGTAGCAGCACTGGCTCGATACATCGGTAGGCCAGCGCGAGTCATTGTAAAAGCCAGATATGCATTCAGTCACCTCCAACGATAGTTAATGAACTCGAATGCATGGCGCATCCCTCAGGCATTGATCAACGTCGAAAGTTTGACCTTTTTCTACCCTAAGAGCTGGTGGCCTCGAAATACATGTAATTCTCGCAGCCCACATGACATCTTACTTACAGGAAGAGAAAATCCAACGACAATGAATTACGTCGCGCACGGTCCCATGGACTCTAGAAAACTGAAGGTTTCGCCGTGTTAAAACATGGCAGCTTTTGCCTCATAAGTAAAGAATTTTAGATTACAATAGTTCTTATTGCAACTAAAAAAATCGCTATGACCTGGAAAGTTTTAACCTAAGTTTGAAAGCGCCCATTGTTTTCGCCCTGTGTCGCTCTTATAGAGGTCACGTCGTCGCTTAAGTGTTGCACACTATTTGCGTAGGCATGCGTGTGTATGTAGGCACGCATATTGCGTACGTGCGTGCGTCCGTACATACACGTGTCTATGAGTGTATGTATTATGTGTATGTATGTGTGTGGGTGTGGGTGTCTGTGTGTGGTTGGCTGTGGTTGTCGGTAGACGTAAGTATGAGTGTGTCGGTGTATCTTTGAGTCGTTGTATCGGTTTGTGTATGTCTATAGGTGAGTGTTTGTCAGCCCGTATCCATATATGTATTTATATATATATATATATATATATATATATGTGTGCACATNGTTTCTTATGGGAGTAATGAAAGCGATGAAAAGCACATATATATGTATAAATGTGCACACATATGTATATATATATATATATATATATATATATATACATATGTGTGCACATTTATACATATATATGTGCTTTTCATCGCTTTCATTACTCCCATAAGAAACCACATTCATATTTTTTCTGCTCAAAATTTTGTAACCGCCTATGAAAACTATGTTTTCTATAAAGTTAAGAAGTAAACAATTTTCAGAAGCACGTTATCGTCACGTTATCAAGCAGCAGAAAACGTTTTCATGACTGCACTACTATGTCTCATCTCCATCATTCAACTAACGACGTTTGCAGTTTATGCTCTTTCGATGACGTATCTGAAATTGGTGCTTGTAGAGGACCCATTATTGGATGCTTATAAAGAATTGGCTTATGTGAGTTTTCCAGAAATGTATGAAAAAATATAAGGTATTCGCTGTTGGTCATTCTCTCGGAGATGTACTGCACCATGTGTTGGACTCTATTAGGCATTACCGAGATGGCTGAATACTGTATAAAGGCATTCGTGGGCCTACCCATGTGTTACGACAGTGTTTTTTGTCCTTCTAGAAAAGTCCTGCCCCAATTTTTCGACCCCGGAGGGTAGACGGTTTTGCTTTCCCGGAACACGGAGTGCGGCTCATGACCCACGTGTTTATTACCGTGTTCCTTTACCACCTATACGTTCCCATTAAACGATACCTAAGACGTTATGTTTTATTGAATACTAACTGGCACACAGAAGTAGTTAGAGCCAGTTTTATATTCCTTTCAATCTATTTTTATTCAATTGCTTGCAGTTAGTACCACTGAACACACTTCTATTGCCGGTTGCTATTATTATTTTCGTTAGAACACGAAAGAGAAAGAGACAGGACGGACTAGCAACTTTACTCAATGTAGGCCACTTTTTTCTCCAGTTTCTAGTCTGCTTGCTATCATTTTGGCATTTAGTTTTTCTTCTTTCCAGTTGAAAACTCGAGGACCACAGGGCTGGCAAAATTACTCAGAAATACTGAAACGCCAATGGAGATGAGAATCATCATTTTACAAATGGTAAAATATTGCTGAAAATTGCAACTTACTAAACCGGGAGTCTAATAAAGAGCCACACTTCTATTTTAATCCTTAGAAGATCTTCAAATATTTGAATGTCGTATATATTCGTTTCTTATTCGATCAGCTGAACAGATGTGATCTTAATAAACAGACTGGCCATCATTGGTCACTACATGTACACTTGTTATACATTTCTCTCCACCTCTTCACAGACTTTTACCTACACTTTTTATTTTTTTATAGTTGATTGTTCAAATAATTCTTTCTTTTCTGGACAGATTAAAAAAATAAATAGATAAAGCTTTCGGTTTTGATATATCCTTCAGATATGCTTCTCAGATTTGTTCCCAATGAACATCTTAGAGGTGACTGAATGCGTTTTTGGCTCATACAATGGCTTTCGAGGGTGACTGTTGTGTCAACTCAGTGCTTTCATCCTCCCATACAAATGTATGAGCGCCGAAGTCACAACAGGTTTGATTAATCCAAGGGTAGGAATCGAGCCAATGTTAACGCCTGCATTGTAGGGCACCTCTAACCACTGTGCTGCATTAGCTCGGTATGTAAACTAACTTAATTCGAATAACCAGCTTTCAATTAATCTCGATATTGATGAGGACGTTATTTGCTTTCACTTACGAACAGATGTTAGTCAACTGACATGGGACTGTTAATAGATTTTTGTTGTTCTCAAAGTATGACATTCCAATGATTTCGCTTTCGACCCTAGAGATGGACGTTTTATAAGATACAGGCCAACACTATATCTCATTGGAAAACCAGTGGACAACTTTCAATCTGTTACGAAGTATTCCCATTCTTCTGCTACTCATGTTTTCTAAAAAAACAAATTTTCTCAAAAAACCTATTTCAGCTCAACAATGAGAGTTCTTAATAGCTAGATAACTTATAACGATCTATCTGACGCACTTCGTAGAACTTTGGATTAAAGCATTCCAATTGATATGTGGCTGTTTTGGAAGTGTGCGCTAGCTTCTTTGTCATTCCAGTTTCTCCATTTCACACAATAGCACCTGTTCCCACAAAATGTTATGAAAAATATCGTAAGCGGTCAAAAACTTCCCGGTAAATAGCCATATCACTTACAGTAAACTCCATCTGGATTCTAGACATTCACTCATTCGTGCCGACTATTTTCTGTGGCGCGATGTTTGTCACAAGGACCAATTCCATATCGGCTACGGACTTTCTGGTTTTTTTTTTGACACTAGACTATAACATTTCAATAGAGAATGTGGACTGTTGAGAGGGCGGTATTTTAGAAGAGATTTTACTCTACCGCTCTTGTGGCTTTGGTGATATGTATGTTAGCATTTAGTGTATGTTACTGTGACCTACCTTATAAACACATTGCTGTCGCCACATGAAAGTATATTGGATGTGTCGAGGCTAATTCTTTTTCATACCTTCCCATTTCATACGATAACACGAATTATCGTGATAACTGGCACGAAGGATGAATCACTGGTTGCTTTACTTTTTTACCTGGGAAAAATTTTCCGAAAGTTATTCGGCGAGGCGAATAGTCCTAGACGCATGTCGAAGTGCTACAGACAGATATTATCTATTCTTTAGGCAACACAGATCTGTTAAGAACATCAAATTCAGATTCAAATTCAACAACAAATAGTAGAATGACACGCCTTGAGTGATTCTTGTCAGTATATGATAACAAAAACTCGAACCCAAATCGTATTTTCTTCCAAGTCATAGAATTAATCACAATCTGCACAACTGCAACTTGCAACCGACGACAGATGAGATGGGTCTCCAACAGTTGTTGAGAAAATCATAAAGACCACATAGATGAAGAGGATGTGTGGAAAATATAACCTATTCAAGCCACGCTGAGGCTGCGACATTTACAGCGACAACCTGGACATTGAATAAATTCGAAATCAAACACTGTTCGACCTTATCCGAACGTCGAATCTCATGAGATCAATTTTGTCATGAAATTATATTTTACGACACTCGAATTTTTCTCAAAACTTGCCGATCACATCTATTCACGCTCAGAAAATTGAAGGAACAGAAGATTTTATGTGTCATGCAAACAGTCACCCACTACTCATACCCATTTAATGAAAGTGAGATTTTATTGCAAGAAGCCAACGACGAAAACAATGTCGTATAGACGAGACTGGTAATGAAGACGAGTTGCAAACGTTCCCTCAAAAAAGATTTTTTAAGCTGGTCCAGAGATTATGGCAGACTTTTTTCATTGCAAATTCTAGAAACACATTTTATTATAAGCGTTCACCGTTCAAACCGCTTCTTTCAGTCATATCAAAGCGTATTTTTTGCTTAGTTACCAGTTGAGCAATACGCTGTGGACAGATTTATTGACTGAAATAATGCAGGAATCAAATACGGTAAAATGGTGTTGTTTTCCTTTGTGAGTTCAAATCCTTTGAAAGGTTTTGAGCAAGTGAGACCGCCGACGAAAGGGCCTTTGTAGAAGCAGCAAATCGCATAAAATTTCATGTGATCGCACTGCAGGAAACAAGTACCACGAATACTGACATAAAGCTCATAAAAAGGATGAAGCTTCTGCGTTGAACAACTATTATGTGTACTGCAGAGTGCCTCTGACCACTGCCTTACCCTCTTCCACTTGGAAGACCGACTACACCAATTAAACATCGAAACCGTTGTCATCTGCCGAGAAAATGTCCCGTCACGAAATGGCAGCGTATGCCTTGTCCTACACCCATAATCCATGAATCGTACGAGATCCTCTGCGCTCGCATGAACGTCCTCTCTCTTCAACTGACGCGTTATGAGAAGATCATAGTCATCAACTGCTACTAAGTGACCAATGCAGCTGATGAGCACGAATTAGATACATTCTACTTTCAGATGGAGGAAGTTATCCGCAATGACAAAGCGTATTATAAATTTGTTGTCGGAGACTTCCATGCTAAAGTAGAAAAGCCTAACGAGAACGAATACATGATCGGAAAACTAGGATTATGAGAAAGAAATGAGAAAAAATCATCTTGCAGGATTGCTGTCTTCAGCACGTCTCTTTCATGGAAACCCGTTTTTCCAGAAAAAAGAAAGCACCTACTGGTCATGGGATCTGCTAACGTCATGACTCATGCGGAGAATGACCATGTTCTGAAAAACAGAAAATGTTGCCTACTTGCCGCATAGGTAGTCCCGTCATTCTGTACAACACCTAATCATCGCCTTCCTTTTGCGGAAAATCGATTCAGCTATAAACTGAAAAACAACTCATGAGATTGTTGAAGAATAAACAAACAAGTGTGAATGACGAGGATGTTCTCAATACAATACTCTCTTCATGTGACTAGCAGATCAAAGAATACTCGACCAAAGAGTACGAGAAGCTTCTTGAGGAAATGAAAAGCTGTCTTGAATTCGCTTCAGTTCACAAAGCAAGAAAATCGGACCATATCTCCAACAACAATAGTTATTTAACTCGTATGAAATGCTGAGATATTTGCAGAACTCCGGACCGCAAATGTATGCAGTGGGGAACGAACATGCGCTGTTGTGCTTACCGGGGAGCAGCGCACTTCACCACTACACCATCCGGGTCCTTTGTCTTGCCTGTCTCTCAGCTAGTTCTATCGATCTTTTTGCCATCAGCAATCACCCGTCAACGGGATTTGGGGAGCCCAAATCGGCATTGAACCCAGTTAAGCTGAGGCTTAGTTATAATCACAATCTTAACTTTTTTGTTTACTGCCTTTTTCTTCTTAACGGCAGGGTATGTTGCGAAATATAACTCGTATGAAATGTTATATTTCGAGTTCCATACGAGTTATATTTCGCAACATACCCTGCCGTTAAGAAGAAAAAGGCAGTAAATAAAATGGCTAAAATAATTATTTACTCGAAAAGAGAAGGAAGCTGAAGCTTGATCCTACAACAACACGTTTAACACTGCTGGTAATAAGTACCAGCAGCAGGAGAGCTTTGCAGGAAGATCTACATCGATACAGGCAAAAGAAACTTCTGGAAGAAGCAGAGGAAAAAAGAATATGGAATTGATAACAGAAACGTTCTACACCAACCTTTTCCGCTTCACGATCTCTGTGCCATACCTTAAAATCCCCGTTTGAGAAAACCACCTGGACGTCGTAGGCTCGAGTTGCGGTAGATAGCATGAAAAGAGGCGCAGTTCTAGGACCCGATGATATCACGGCCGACTTCCTTTGAGCTGGAAACCACAATTTACACGTACTTCTCGCGAACCATATGATAACCTACTTTCAAAACGAGAAAATCCCGAATTAGTGGTGGACGTCTCACACGGTAATCCTACTCAAGAAAGGTGATCGAAGATGTCTTAGTAAATATCTTCCGATGTGCTTGCTGAGCGTACCCTTCAAGATCTTCACGAAGACAATCCTGTAGAGCGTTTCAAGAACATTGGATAAGCCCCACCCAGTGGAGCAAGCAAGAGCAAGGATTTTGTGGCATGGACCACATCCAAACCGTGTCCATAGTCATCGAAGTTTGTCGGGACTACCACTTGCCTGTAGTCCTAATCCTTGTCTACTATGAGAAAGCAATTGACAGTGTCGAAACGGATGCAATCCTATCAGTGCTCATCGACCAAGGAGTGGACCCGTCCTACATAAGAACTCTGTCCGACTGTCATAGGAACTGCACCGCGAAAATACAGCTTTCCCATCGACCTCTTACAATACCCATAGAAAAAGGGGTTCGACAGAGCGACACAATATCGCCAAAGCTCATCAGTGCCGTACCGCAGTGGATAATGAAGTTACTTGAGATTGGGATGAAAAAGGCATACGTATTGATGAAATATTCCTATCAAACTTTCGTTTTGCCGATGACATTGTCATTTTCTCAAGAAGTACTAGCGAAGCAGAGGTGATGATCAACGAGCTCAACGGAGCGGGGAAGAGATCGAACTTAGCATAAATCGAAAGAAGACCCATTTCATGAAAAACCCATGGTGCGAAGGCAAAAAAATTGAGTTGGATGGCTCTCACATTCCAGAGACCACCTCGTGCGTTTACCTTGGGCGATCAATGAACATGGAAAACAACATGGAGGAGGAACTAGATAGAAGAAGGAGAGCAGCTTGGGCCACATTTGGGCCTCTGAAAGAAGCCGCTGACCAACTGAAGGACCCGAAATTCCGCACTTACCTTGCCGATTCAGTGGTCCTCCCAACGTTCTGTTATGCTGCAGAGTGATGGTCTGATACTTCAACCAAGTGAAAAATACTACGCACTCACAGAGCGCTTGAACGATGTCTATGAGGTGTAACAGGCACTCTCAATATTCAGCCGGAATGCGAAGCTCTAATCCTCGAAATCTGTCACATCTTCGGGATCCAAGAGAATATACATCGATTGCAAAACGGAAATGGGCTGGCTGCAAAATGAAAAAAACAGACGACATGGCCGAAGAGAACTGTAAAGTGGACTCCACGAAAATGCAAATGTTCCCTTGGTCGGCTACCTACACGTTGGGCGGACGTGTTCGTAAAAAATGTTCATCAGCTGTACCACAGCCTCAGTTATTTTACAGAATGCGGTATGAGACTTATGCGTGCCACCATAGTAAAATAAAACCACCACCGTGGGGAACGAATGCGAAGTAAAGAAACGAATGGCAAATGTGCTGGGGTCCGCACAACCCGTGAAGACGGGCCGTCCACGTATTCAAGTAGGTAGTACAGATTTGTGGAAGACACCTTATTCTATCGTCATAGTCCTATAAACAATTCATACGCAGTACTCCTTCAATTTTCTACATCATTAGAATTAAAAGACCCAAAAAATTGGCAACTTGAAACGTAGACGAAAGACTGGGAAAACCATGATGTATTGCTGGACGAAATCCCATTTCTTCATTTCCTTTTGTGTTTCCAATGCGACCTATGAAACTAAAAAGTGGAAACGTTTCAGGTACTCTAGAAGTTTCAATAGGATTTCATCACTGAAATTATCACAAGCCTCACAGAGACGATGATCTGAAAATCTCAACCGTTTTATGACAAATGGTAAGGTTTAGTATGACCCTGGGCACATCAAATGTGTTGTATCCAATGCATCTCGACGTTTTATATTAAAGACTCCGCAAATTATAGTGGACATATTCAAAATCAAGCCCCAATCCGTAAAGCAACTTAAATCCATGGGACCGACTTTCTGTTAACCTTTTCATTAATTGATAATTCGATGGTCTTCTTCAATAAGCAGACACGAGGTTGTTATTATAGGACTTATTAGGATACAATAGCTGACATTTCGGCGTTTCGCACTCTTCAGAGCCTGGAAAGCCCAATTTAAATGCGATCTACTCAGCCAAACAATTTCATAACCTCACCAGATAAAACAAATAAATTTGTATTCGCTTAAGAAACAGCTTCATTTAAACACCTGCGTTTATTTGTTGTAAGTATTTCAGTTAGTTAGTGGATAGCAGCCGCACAGAGTAATACATGGGCGATGACTGTGCCTGTGTCAGGTCATTGCATCAATCATCAACACAATCCGCTTATAAGACAGCTTGCGTATGGATGGTGCAAAAGATAACGCTGCACGAGATGAATGGACTAGGCAACGAAGCTTTACCTTATCCACCATACTCCACGGATCTCCCTAATAGTGGGATCCGATGCCGGTTAATCGCTAGGCAACGTGGACGCGTCCACAGTTGGTGGATGGGAGATTAATCGAGGACCAAGAGCGACTTCATGTCTTCCTGGGACAAAGGTGGATCTAGGTGACAGAATTCATGAAGGATTAAGGATAAAGCTCTTTGCGTTGATCAATCCATAAGGAATGCACCACGCATTCCACTTCATTATGCATCATTTGGAGGTGATTGAATGCATATCTGGCCTTTGCAATGACTCGCGGTGGCCTTCCGATGTATCGAGCCAGTGCTGCTATCCTCCCAGATAAGTTTGGTACCAATTTGCCAACCGCGGAGGGATGGAAGTCTTGGTGAGCTGCGGGCGGAGATCGATCCCATGTGTGTCGCAAGGCACCGCCGACCACTGCGCCACACACGCCTTTAGTTTGGTATATACCTTTTTTGTATTCAGGAAGATATATTCATGCATTTGTGCTTAGGTGTGCTCGCAATTATCCCAATAGTATTCTGCAAGTTAATTCGGCCAAAAACCTGTAACTGAGAAGTGCCCAAGTGGTGGTTGGAACCGCCTCCAACAAATAAGCTTTTCAACTACTCTGGAAGAAGGTGGCAGGCAATCTGTGAGTATGCCCAGGCCTCACGATCAGACTTGAACAAGCTATACATAAGAGTAAAACGCAAAACACAGTAAAATGAACAGGACTCATTCTCCTAGTCCCGAAATAGCCTCCGATACGACATCGTTAGATAGGATAAGTGCGGAGGTGCTGCTAAAATTTCAGGGCCATTCTGACCTGCCTAAATCACAAAGAACTAAGGTGATGTGATCTATACCTACAATGCAAGCAAACTTTCATCTGAGTTCTCCATAAGGACTTGATCATGCAAGCAAGAAGGATCAGGTACGACATCATCGGCCTGGCCGAGACGAGAAGACGCCATCCATTCATACACACCCTACTTCACTGAAGAAAAACTTTTTCGGAACGTGCGGCATTAGAGGTGTCGGCGGCCTCGGCGTTCTTGTCAACACGAGTCTGGCCATGAATGTCGACTCATTCGAACAATTATCAACTTGAACAGGACGCTTCCGGTTGAAAAGATGTGAATCGATACCGGTTTTGACAAACTTTGTCGTGTGTGCACCGACATCAAGCTATGAGGAAGACAAAGTTGAAACGCATTGTAAGGACTTGGAGAAGCTCTACAGAGAGGAAAATACATTATTTAAGATCATCATCAGAGATTGCAATACTAAGACTGGACCATGAAAAAGGAATCATTGGGACTAACGGATTAGAATGGAACGAGCAAGTTGAACGGCTGTCTGAATTTGTCATGGGGTTATGACCACTCATGGTAACTCGCTTCAGAGGCCCCGCTCTCAACGATGGACGTAGAAGTTTTCCAGTGGACAGCACCCTGGTGAAACAGCTCATATCATAGTAAATCGAAGGTTTTGCCTAGCCGATGTCACTATTGTCCCAAAGTTTTACTTGGGATCAGAACATCACCTTCTTCGCGCAAGATTTCATTGCACGCGAAAGGAGAAAAAGCGGCTTAATTAAAAAACGTAGTCCGCCAAAACCGGGGTTTATTCATACCATTCGTAGAGTCCTATGAAGATCCCGCTATTGACAACATTGAAAAGGAATACGATCTGCTCATTCAACATCCTTACATTAACGCTGTGAAGCTGTGAGTTCGGAAATCACCAAGAAACGTCTGTGTTCAAAAAACGTCGAGCTAACAAAGTGAACTCCACGATATCAACAACTATCGCCTAATCTGCTTATTGTCTGTCGTCTGCAAACTTTTCAATCGGGTCGTCCTAAACAAGACTGGCAGAATACCGGACGAAGGGTAGCCATATGAGCAAGCACGATTTCGAAAAAGGTTCGGTACGATGGATCACATGTACACGATAACAATACCGTAAAAGTACAAGAGACCGCTCCGTCTTATCTTCGTCGATTTAAAGAAGGCTTTTGACTCAGTCAAGATAGAAGTCGTGGAAGCCCTAAACGCTCAAAGGGTCCATGCTTAATATATAAAGATTCTTCGCGAGATGCATAAAAATTTCACAACCAATATATCACCAATTTAGAACGATGTTGACATTTTTCGAAACCGACCTTCCCTAAACCTCGGTGTGACTAATCAATATGTATTCTTTCTTGATAAGCTTGCACGAGGTTGACAAATATATTTATTTTCGGCTAACGTTTCGACGTCTTCGTCTTCCTCAGAGCCGGTGATCCGAGTCGATGGTCCATGCTTGTTGTTCGCCTCGACGTTGCGTCTTCGCCTTCCTGTCGAGCCAGATCTTCCTCAGCGAGCCATCTTCTCGAATGAGGCATCCTCACTCAGTGATGCCCTTTTATACACGATGCTGATGGTGGATATATAATGACAATGTCCGGTGGTAACAACTTGTATTTCTTCCGGACATACATCATTGCGCACATCGTGCAGAGGTCGGTGTATTATCAGCTAGCACAAATCACCGGCTCTGAGGAAGACGAAGACGTCGAAACGTTAGCCGAAAATAAATATATTTATCAACCTCGTGCGAGTTTATCAAGAAAGAATACATACTGATGTTGACATAGCCACCAAAAGTGGGGTTAGGCAAGGCGATACCATCTCGAGAAAATTATTTATCGCCATCCCCGAGAACGTCATGCGAACATTGCAATGGGATAATATGGGAATGGAAATCGATGGTCAGCAATTAAATCATCTTCGCTTCGTTGATGACATCGTCCTTATAACACCAAACATTAGCAAGGTGGAACGAATGCTTGCCGACTTTGATAAGGCGTGTAAAAAGTTCGGCCTTCGACCGATTCTCACAGAAACGATTTTGAAGAAGAACGGAGTGATTACCTACGCACCATTCACTCTCAACGAAACAAATATCCCCGAATGATCCAGTTGCGTCTCTCTATCGGGAAATCAACATGATGAACGACTTAACTCCAGAGTTAAGCAGCAGGAAACAACGGCTTTAGGAGTTTAGAAGAGCATCGATATTGTGGTAAAGGGAACAAAGATCAGACGACTCCGTGTCCACCTTTTCGACTTCACGATACTTCCTGACCTAACGTATGCGTGAGAAACCTGATCGCTGTTCAAGCAGCACGAAAGATCACTCTGCGTTAGCGAACGCGCACTCGAAAACAAGATACCATGAGTATACCGTATCCGAGAAGTGAAGGAAGGAATCCAAAGCTCCGATTTACGTCGACTATCGAAAATATAAAACGCTGGACAAGACCCGTTAGTGACTGCAATCCTCCAGATGTCAAACGTACAGCAGGAAGATCACCAACCCGATGGTTAGAGTCTTTCACGAAAACCTTAGAAGAAAGATATGATGCTCAACGAGACCTTGGAACGAACAGGACTCACTGGGCTACTCTTGCACGCGATAGGGAAACATAGAAGACTTACTGGTAGTCACTGGTGTCATTCGACGACGGACGACAAGTAGTACAAACAATGTAACGTACTTGTAGCCCTCTCGCCAATAATTATCCCCTTTTGTGTTTCAAAAACTAGCTGCATATGCCTCAAAAGTCAGAATATGACTGAAAGTACTCATTGGTTCCAGAATGTCGGAAATTTATTTTTTCAAACTGAACAACACTCTTGGTTGTTGGAGAAGAATGTGTAGATTCTACTGATATTTATTTTGATCAATAAGACTGTTACTGGGACGTTAGGGCATCCTAGTTTTGTTGATGAAAATCCGCCACCACCCTTGCGCTAACCCAGTACAATGTCTTCTAACGAGAGAAGTGTGGAAATACCATACGAAGAGCAATGCGTTATACGGATGATTGCCCCAAATAAAGTAGAAATGTTACATTACCAGCCACCGGTTTTCGCTACCACTTATTACCATGTCATTTTTCCAATTACAAACTTGATTGGAGTGCGGATCCGTTTTTATAAGAACGCGTTGCCATCTCAAACACTTCTCTTTTTACTCACGATGGTGCAATCATGAAATGATGGAGTCCAGTTGTGAAACCGATATTTAACCCAAGGTGAACGCTTACACACTGATAAGAGAAACCTTAGTTTGGCGTTTTCTCTGTTTGGTTATGGAGGTGTTTGCCCGAATAGATTGCTGTCAACTTGACCGTTCCAGGATCTGAGGAGGGCGAAATCCGCCGAAACGTCAGGTTGTTCGTGAATAAAGAATAAAATAACACCTCGCGTTTGCTCAACAAGAATACGAAGAATTACTGATAAGAAATTCACTGCCAGCTAGAGGTTCTGTGATTGTTTATGTCTCGACTGAACAGAAATTGATGAAAGTACAATTAGGTTGGTCCTGCTCTCCGAGTTCAGCGATTCCTTCGATCTGTTCTGCAGATTAGTACGAGACTTGTCTGGGAGGATAGCAGCACTAGCTTGATGCACCAGCAGAACAACGCAACTCATGGTCCATGCAAGAATTGTATTCGAGCGACCCATAGCTTACGGCCATACCAGAAAGCACGCCATCCCGTCTGATCTGGCAAGTTAAGCAACGTTAGGCCCGGTTAGTACTCGGGTCGGGACTGATTGGGAATCTCTGGTGTCGTAAGCCTCTTTGCATTTATGGCGCGTGTGGCGCACTGGTTGGAGACGCCCTGCAACACACACATGAGGTCGATCCCCGTAGCTCACCAAGCCTTCCATCCCTCCGGAGTTGACAAAGTACCAGACTTGTCTGCTGAGAAGATAGCAACACTGGCTCGCCACATCGGCAAGTCACCAAGGGTCACTGTAAAGGCCGGATACGCATGTAATCAACTTTAAACGATGTTAAATGAAGTCGAATGAATACCGCATCCCATAGGGATTGATCAACGCAGAAAGTTTTGTCCTTCTTGTATCCACCTCTAATGATGCCTAGTGAAGTTAAGTGTATTGTGCATCCTTTAAGAACTGATCAACGCCGAACACCTTATCCTTTGTCCTTTTATAATGACAGCGCTAGCGCCATCCATTAGCGAAGCGTTTTCGCGTCGTTGGAGGAGTCCTTTGTTCAATCGCAGGACACGAGCTAACGAAGAACTCCATCTATTAGTGGCTTTCAAATTGTTACGAGAATTCATTGGAAGGATAAAGTCGATATATTGGTATGCTTCTGTAAGTTATTGTACAAGAGAAATATGAATTCAACCCCCTCTACGGCAATGTGAAAAAAGTTGAAATCGTGGCGCATTCTTAAGGAGTGAAATAACAACGAGTGTATTATCGTCTGGCTTTTTACTGAGCCGCTGCGGGGACCTTGCTTGCATAACTGAGACCTTGTCCAGTGTTAAGACAATCTTGCTGAAAAGAGTTTGCAGACACTGTACACTACAAACAACAAATTGAACAAAAGTTGTCACTACCAGATAAGAATCTCTTCGAACGCAACAACACACTGCAGTCGATTTTCCACTGTCTTATTAGCTTACACTCCGAAGGGGCGTGTGTAAAGATATGAGGGGAGGGAACGTGTGCACCACTGGTGGAAGTGCAGATTCCTCAGGCGTTCGTTCGGATCCGACTGTAATTAGAACTACCAAAATAGAATTGCCTTTCTCGTTCAGTGCTTCGTTAACAGCAAACCTGTGCGGTTAACGTTGAACAACAACGTAGGAAGCTCATCGACCCATCATAAAGAACAAATCGAGACTGAATCTTATTCTTAAAAACCATTCTTGTCTCGATGCACGTGACTACAGAACGGTTTCGTTATTTCATTGCCATGCTGTGATTCCGAATATAAAACTATTTACAAGTAAATAGAAGAAAAAGAAAAATAACGGGGACAAAAAAGAAGCAACCCATCACGGCGGTCGTGTCGACATGTGACTAGACACCATAGCTCTTATGTGACTATCGAATTGATTTCGTATCTCTAGAAAAGCAACGCTCTAGAGGTATCATATTTACAGGATGAAGCCAAGAAAGAACGTATAAAAATACTTCACAGATTTGTACAATAAAACAGAGGAGATGAGAAAATAAGGCCTCAGAACTCAAGATCCCAGCCCGATTTGTCGCTACCCGTAGCAAATGAGTCAATTGCAGGAAATGAGTCGAAATTACTCGTATCCACTTCAGATTTAATCTGAAATTGTTGAATATATGGCATCATTATCAAAGCATTTTAGACCGGAGTCCACTGATAGCTCCAGTTATCTTTTATTGATCTTCAAGTTTTATGTTCAAGACGGTAAATTCTCTCAATCTATCTTCTACACATTAGCTTTGATTAATGGGCTTTCTATTTTCCTTAAGGAATCGCACTTCTAGCACGCTTACTATCAGTAAACATCTTTCCCTTAATTTTGCCACAAGTCGTTATTAGCCACGCCCTGGATGAATTGAATTCAACTCCCATCAACCGAAATGGTACACTTTCGATTACACATTGAAACGAATGCATGTCATAGTCAATTTGTTGAATCCCCATTTGTTTCATCACTATATTTTTCGCTTCTGGTTATATTGCCAATACAAACTTACAACTGGTAACACTGGTGGTTTTATGTTTCGTGCACGAAATTCGACGAAATCGAAACCCTCGAACCACGGATGTGCACGAACGTCATCGAGATGTCCATAACCCAAACGTAAACCTGGATCTTCCTTGCATAAACACAATATCAAATCGATTGCTTTCTCCGTGAAATATCTAAAACACC
Organism: Angiostrongylus costaricensis; assembly: GCA_900624975.1. Classification (NCBI taxonomy): domain Eukaryota; kingdom Metazoa; phylum Nematoda; class Chromadorea; order Rhabditida; family Metastrongylidae; genus Angiostrongylus; species Angiostrongylus costaricensis. Next base: position 45,452 of record UYYA01004569.1, on the reverse strand, counting down.
AAGACCCATTGTCGCAAACACGTATCACTATCAATATTGATTACGGGTCTCACTTACCTAGGCCATGCCCACGTTTTCAAGCCTTTTAATATTGCGTTGTAGATTATAACAGGATCACGATTTATGAACGGAGGACTAAAATAAAGATATCATAGGCTGAAAACAGGAATGCAAAATAGATGTGATATAAAGTAGTAACGTACGCTCCGGAAAGTAACTCGTACATGAATATTCCAAGCGCCCAAAGATCAACCGCTCTATCATGACCTTTGTTCAAAATAATTTCGGGTGGCACTGAAAGCAAAAGAATACGAAAAAGACAATTCTGTGGTATTGCCCGATATAAAATATTCAAATAATTTCCAGAAAGCATTATATAAAAACGCAGCCAGTAAGAATCAGAAAAACATTAAGCTTCTAAGCCAAAAAGCTAATAAACGTTCATTCCATCCTACAGTAAGAAACCATTTACACACCATACTCCGCTGTACCACAAAATGTCCACGTTCGACCCTCAGCGCCTAACCGTTTCGCGAAACCGAAGTCAACCTAAGTTAAGGCACACATGACCTCCGTTTTTCAGTGAGTGACCTAAGCGACAAAAAGATAATAAGAACGAAAAATTCCTTACCAATTTTGGATATCCATTCTTATCTAGAAGCATATTCTCGGGTTTTAAGTCTCGATAGATAACATTCCTATCGTGAAGGCACTGAAAAGCTTCAAGTGCGGCCGCACAATAAAATCTTGCCGATTCGTCATTAAACCGTCCTCTAAATACGAATAGAAAATCGAGATTGTAAACACCAGCCAAATTTTTTGTGGATTCTATATGCGATTCATAAGGCTCACAGAGACCCTAGAAATGCTAGAGTTGAAAGGCTAAAATACTTTCGAACACATATGAGCCATATATGACTCATGTGGAAACATGCATTAATTTACTGCAACTAGCATATGCTTGACGTCGGCAGTTTTATTGTCAGTTGGAAATCGATAAACAACATTTTTCTTGGTTACAGTTCCATACCTCCTCTTCACTGCCGTCCACACATCACCACCAAGACATAGCTCCATAAGCATATAAAGCTTCTCCGCGTCTTTGAACGTCTTGTACAGCCTATAAATTTGCATATATATCTAAAATTATCCAATTAATTTTAATTTGTTACTAACTGCCTACTTTTTTAAACTACCTGAGAAACATGCGAAACGAAGGACCCGCGCATAGTATGGTGCTGAACGCGTTACTCCCCGGAAAGGACAATAGCGCGTTCGTTCCCCAACGCAGACACCTGCGGTCCGGATTTTTGCAAATATCTCAGCATCGTTGAAGTTATATCCAATTAATGTTTTTTAATGGAACTGTTTCCAGATTGTATACGTCACAGTACAAAGAATTCGACGGTAACACACTTCCACGCTCACTTATACTCGTTTTTCCCAGTTATTTAAATAGTTTCTTAGAGAAGAGCACTTTAACTGCATTCTCTAACCTTACTATAAACGGCGAGTCGGCCGATAACAAGATATTTCTCTCCGATATCACATGCGTTTCCTGCTTCAAGTCTACAATGTGCTTCTTGTTCATCACCTGAAATAAGCATGCAAGCTCTCTCCATGGTTGATGCTCACTTTGTGTTGTTATGAAAAATAAATAGACAGACAATCGGTTTCGTTTTTGGAAAATAACTATCAATAAGAAGTTCATTTACCTTCAGTGCAAACACTTTCCCGTTTGCCTTCACCAGCTCAACGCGGCCAAAGCCGCCTACACCTATTGTCGTCACACGATGTAAAGCGGACAGTGATATGGAACGATACTCGTCCGAAACACTAAATCAATTTATTGATCGATCATACCGTATATCCACATCATTTATTTGCTCAATTCAAAACAATATTTACAAGTTTGCTCCCAAAATTGGTAATCTACAGCAATAACGCTGAGATCAGGAGACGAATCAATTAGAAAATGGAGTAATGTGGACCAGTTTGCAGCCAATTCTGTCAGAATTCTTGCTGAAAGTAAGGGCGCGTGTACAACAATGGTTAGAAGTGTTCTGTAATGCTCACGTGGTCCTCGGTTCGATCCCACGCCCCGAGTCTTTCTATTTCTGCGGGCTCGGCAAACTGGTTCTACACTTGTCTGGGAGGATCGTAGCAATGACTTGATATATCGATAGGCCACCATAACTCATCGAAGAGACCAGGTGTGCATTCAACCACCTTTAACTATGCTCGTTGAGGGCAAATGCATAACCCATCATTTAGGGTCTGATCAATGCTGAGAGTTTTATCCTTTATCCGCAGCCTGTCTTCCTGGTTATATAGCTCTTTAAGAACTAAAATGCTAATAACCACTGCCCATTGGTAACAGCACACACCACGTGAACGCAGCTACCGTACTCTGTGAAGTTCATGAAGTGAACTTCGCTCTAATTTTCCTTTTTGCCACCTCGATTGGTAGATTTGGCTCGACACGCTAATGTAATCCTTATCAGATCACGTGCAATATGAATCGTCACATTAACTAACGTCAAACAACAACCGGTTTTATAAAAACCGTCATCTACAATGTAATATTCACATCAGTTAAACTACCGTTACTGTGGTCAGTTATCAGCACCTTTCAGACATTACCCGTCTTGTTGTGCAACGACAATCTATCAGCTAACGAACAACCAGGGCACCCGATTACTCGTAGAAATCTCTAGAGACCTTCAACCGTTTGTGGGTACTGGATAACAACCAATGTGATAGTGAAGCTCAACACATTCAAATTAAGAAACTTTCAATAATAAACACTAGAAGAAAATCCTAGTACTCGCAAATGCCAAGAGAGTATGATGATTACCACAAAAAGCAATTTGATTAGAAGTGTGCTATGTCCATCAAAACTGTCTATGAGACATGGTTACGTCAAGAACATACATCTAGATGATTAGTTTGGCTGCCTTAGTTACTTCTGAGTAATCATTGTTTAGATTCCTTTCACAAAGTGAAGCTATTCACGACAATAAACTAGTTTGAAACTGTTCTTAACGTACATTTATGTTCTCCGTTAAAAGTTCAATTCTCCTAAAACAATGTCCTACCAACTTTACACTAACATTGTTCCCGTTTCCCCAGCTCTTTTTCCATACATTCTCCAAAAGTGGAATACAGCTCATATCACAAATTCCGTCGTTATACTTTGACCTCGTCCCATCTCCGCTCTCTCCCACTCACATCACATGCTCACCTAGTGAATTCGTGCTCCCGAGTGTCCACGTGTACCATCCGGAACTAAACCTCGGAAACCATGTGAACACTAAAATTTTCGCCTCAACACTTGCCGTCGCATTGATGGATCTCAGGATGGCATCACGAAAAATCTTACTAGATAGAATCGAAGAGGAAACTTTGTCCCCTGACCGATCTCATACACTTATCATTAGATTTTATCTGACGTTCCACAGATACGAACGGAAGAATTTCTCCAAGGTGTCAAATAACAAAAAAAGAGTATAAAGAAATATGAGGTCAAAACCTTACTTCAACCCGTGCCCTTAAATTTTATTCTGCCTGTTTTGTGCAAAACATTTCTCTTCAAATCAAACACATTCACTTTCACACGATTAAACACTGTCTGGATTAATGCTTTCCCTTATCAAACATAAGCTAATTTTCTATGATTAAATTGAAAAACCACATGCTTAAGAGGTCACAACTGCTCTGGAAACCCCTCGGGTTTACTGCGAGGCTCGTTTACTAATATCCAGGAAAGAAAAACTCTGTATTGCTGTCTACAACCTTTTTTCTCCTCTGGGGTCTGAGTTTTGTAGATATCTCAGCACCATCGTGGTTGTAAACATGCAGACGCTTATGGTTCAATATGTCTAGGCAGTTCTGCGGGCGATGAAGGAGATGAATACCTCTTGGCAGTCACGTGACGTTTAAATCAGGTCCCGTCCGTCGTGTTCGTCTAGAACTCTAGCGTCTTCTCGACTAGAACACACACCCATCCACTCACAGTGGATTCACATGAATAGCACGTGCCTCAGACATAGCGTGGAAAGACATGTGAATAACATGTGTGTTCCCGTTCACAGCACATTTATTGACTCAAAGAACATCCGTTGTGGGAGAAAATATTTGCCGCCCAGCTGTCGTATTGACCAACATTCTAGTACAATTTGCACCATAAATGCCCTCATCCTAGTATAGAATACCTTAATATCAGAAATAATCCATGTTAAGTTGCTCAATAATGGGACAAAAACAACGAGAGAATATATTCTATCCGTGAAGTACGGTATTATTTAATGTACTGTTATAGTAAAGTATGCCGCAGAGAAATGCGGCAAACACTTTACCAAGGAAGAAAAAGCCCGTTACAGCAAGCTAAAGGCAAATATGATCTCAAAAAGCAAGTTCTTAGTGGATTTCCTGATGAACAAACAGTTCTATTGTTTGTTGGAGGTCCTCTCTCCGCACCACTTTTCATGGATTTACACCAATATTGTACTTGTTGTGATGGAACAGTGCATTAAAATTGCTAATTAGTTGCTTTACTTTGCCGATATTTGGTCCGTAACACCATAAGTGTTCGATAGATTATACGTAATATTCGTTGCCACCTCAGGAATCGCTATCGTACCAGGAGAATCCGAGCTAAGACAGCTGGCAACTGCAAGTGCACTCACATAAGAACTTAACCACCTCTATCGGTGACGAAACGTGTACAAGAAGTGCTGAGACCGGTACAATATCTTAAGACTGACCATCTAAGCAACCAAATAAGTAAGTAAGCATACTCTGATATTCTAGCAAAGGCGTATGAAGCAGACGTAGTAGAAAATTGTACACAAATCATCTACGAACAGCTAGCTGCCTAGATAAACTGAATTCAGTGAGAGAAAAAAAACCCTGAAAATCTGCATGCACAGATGACGGTTGACGTACAAATCGTATCCGCAATAGTACATATATACTTCATTATTTTTGCAGAATTTTCAGAGAAATCAGGAGGAAAAGGAAACCGGATGCAATGATGGGAAAAGAAGAAAACGGGGCTCATGAAAACTCGCCTCAGTTCTGGTCGTATTTCATCATCAAGGTTTGTCGTATCAAGAGCTTTACACAATTGTTCGACATGCATTTCGAGAACAATGCTTACTGTTTGTGATGATGGTGGAGATGGTGGACTCACGCTGAACATGTAACTGATTTTTCTATTGTCTAAATGGGAAACACACCTCAAATAGAACGATCAATAAATACATGTGACACATCCAGCACAATTGGCGAACGAGCGCGAACACAACTTAAAGTACCAGCAAGAGAGATGAGGATTGTTAACATTTATGTTAATATATCGAATTCAACCAGGAAACAGAAGAAAAAAGGTAAAAGGAAATTTTGGTAAAACGAAAGATCTAACAGATTTTTGTGCGCGGATGAAATTCACGTGAACGTCTGGTTTTTCTTCGTATCCACCATACAACGAACGAATATGAGAACGAAATTTAACACTTTGCGCTCCTCATCATCACTAATAATGGGCGGGTCAAAAGAGAGCCACGCCCACTCTGGCTGAGCCTTAACACGTGTGCTTGAAAAGCACCAGTTCAATGTCGTGTTAATACAACACCTTAACGAAATCAGTGATTTCTAGTCATATTAAAAACGCAGATCAAACCCATATAATCAATAGAAGCTAAGGCTCTCGGCGTTGAGTAATCGCTGAGGGATGTGCGATGCACTCGACTTCATCAGGCATTTTTAGAGGTGATTGAATGCATATTTGGTCTATAGAATGACTAGCGGTGGCGCCAGACAGGTTTGATACCCATTTGCCAATCGTGGAGCGATGAAAGGATAGGTGAGTCTGGAGCGCAGGATCGATCCCAAGTGTATTTAAGGGCGCCGCTAACCACTGTGCAGCAAGTGCCCTATTGTGAGAAGATTCCTCATGTATTAGTTCTTGATAAAACCTTGGATGATAACGTTTTTTTCTCTTATTTCTTCTTTTAATCTTGACATACTGTGCAATATCAAATGTTAAAGAACGACATATGCGTTCTATCTATAACACAAAACCGCTTGATATGACTCGGAGTAGCCATTTAGTACACAAACAATATCATAACACATCCAAGACTATATGGAATGATTTCAATGCTCACGTGTCCGAAAACAATTCAGCAACTCTAAAGAAGCATGGCTCAACATAAAAAGCAAAGGGATGAAGCGCTCGGTCTTGATCAAACCCTGAGAGATTTACTACGCATTCGATTTCAACAAATATCGTAAAGGTAATTAAAGACACATCTGGTCGACACAATGGCTTACCCTGGCGAGACCAATGTATCAAGTAGTGTTCTTATCCTCCCAGAGAAGAATGGTACCACTCCGAATCGATGGTTGGTCCGGTTAACACGGATATGGTATCAAATCGAAGATTATGTTCATAGCTATGTACCACTAACCACTCCGATATAGGCGGCCGCCTTTCTCAGCTATAACAAGCCTTATTAATGGACCTGAATATCATTGAAATTTACAGATTCTTCCCCCAAAGTAGATGTCTACACACTCTAATACGATGAAGCTCTAATTTTGGGTAGTCCATGAACCAATTTTTCACTTCATTTTTTGCTGTGGACTCTTGTATAAATCGAACGGCGAGGCAGCCGAACACGTGAGGTTTTTTGCCGAGTGGATATATCGCCCATAAAAGTGGAAATGGCTCAATGCCGATGGTTATCGCTATTGCACTAAAAATTTTTGACACTTTTATTGTATAATAGAGGGCGTGTGTAAGGCAGTGGTTAGGGATGCCTGCCCAGCAATAAGCACAGGATCTTTGGTTCGATTTCGTGCCCCGAGACCAAGTAAGCCTACCGTCCCCCCATATCTGCAAATCGGAACCGTAGTTCTCTGGGTACATAAAATCGCGCTTAAATCAGTAGGCCAAAACGAGTTCTTTTATAGGAAAAATATGTATTTAACCATTTCTACGATGTTTTGAAACCCAATGCATAACGCATGCTCAACGGATTGACCAAGGCCGACTGCTTTATTCCATGCACTTTATCTTTAGCTTCAAAATAAAAAGTTGAAATTAAAATAATACATCTTCCATAAATTACATATAAACCTTCTAGTTGTCATTAAATTTTTGAAACACTCATATTACTATGTTTCGGTAATCGTTTAGTCGCAGAAGTCTTTGGTTGTGATTCTCGCTGAGTCCTCATCGATTCCCCTTGCCCCACTCAAAACGTGCCGTAACACTCTTCTTACCATCGGCTTTCGATGGCTTACCTATGCATCAAGTAATGTTTCTACCCTCACAGACAATTCTAGTACCAATTTTCCAACACTGGCTAAGTGGGAACCTGATTAGCCTGAGGCGCAGGATCGAAAAAATAAGACTTGCATACTACAGGATAAGCTGCACTAGACTCGTTTATCACTATGCAGTGACCTTTTATTAAAGTAATTACGGAAGAATACATAGAGCTACACGATCTATGTTATAAAAACAGTATAAGTGAGACTTATGTCGACGTAAATGGAAGTCACGCGAAACGTTTGATCCGAATGTCCTTGGGTATCGAACTACATGGAAACCTCTACAAAAACTACCGATTTTCGATAAAACCACATTTGAACTCTACGAAACATTGGATTCTTCTGAACGTGAACCAACGAAAACAACACATCACCCAGAAGACGTTGTATCTCTCGATAGTACTTTCACTTTTCCAAAATCCTTGCGCTCTGTTTTCACTGCCCGTTTTCAAATCTACCTCTATTATCAACACGATTCATATCCTTCCAGTATATCAATTTTTAAAAAAAGCCTTCCAAGAAACGTTAAACGACTGATAAGAGCGTGAGGAATGCTTACTGCTCTGATATCACTAATCAGGCGACGTTACGTCGCCATTTCGTTCTCTGCTATCAACGTTAAAGCGTTTGGCAGCGAAACTGTACAAATTTGGCTCAAAGATGGAAAAGTTACTTAGGAAGGAAAAAAGATAACCTGTATTTGATTAGTTAATTGTTTGAAATAGTGGTAAAATAGAAGATAGGCAAGAACTAATCAAGCTGTAGGAACAAGAAGGAATACGATGTGTAGCAAGCTGTTTACTATTAAGCAATACATTAAAGAGATGATACACATGATGATCTATTTTTCAACAACTCATCGGCTTACTTCATAGCATCCTCTACACTTTGCGTACTGCACGGATTACTACGTCTACTACGTAAGCCACAGACCAACTTTGTTATCTTGGCGTCAACCTGACTAGGCTCGATTACCATAACCTTCCAGTTTCGACACCTTACACATGACAAAGTGATTATGAACACTCTTAGAAAACAACGTTGGGGAGAACGTGCTAAACTGTTTTTTTCTGTTGAATGAAAAACAACACAAAGTCTAAAGCGATCGGACTCAACGATTAAGTAAACTCAGGCCAGTGCGAGTTAAACCTTAAGCTAAGCATCCTATTTCTTCTTTATTTCGTTTCCGTTGTCGGATGATTCAAGATTAAAAGAGGACACCAGGATGCGAACAGTTAGATATTGTCTTAGCTTTCAACACATCTGCCAACCAGATGTACTGAAGCACTACAAACAAAGTAGTACATGAAACAGTAACGGCGTCATTAAAGCATCGACTTTTCGCTGGATGTGGTCAGCCTTTATTGATAATTTTCTTAACAATGAACATCTTGACCACCGCTAGACATTTCCAAAGTGTTTGCTCACGTAGGACAATCAATCGTAGCACAGATAATGATCTGTTCAGTTCAACTAAACGGCTAAGTCCACTAAATTCGAAACGTCTTAGCAATAAGATCTTAAGTGTCGATGCATTATGCTATTCATTAGCTCACTCAAAACATCTATAGAATCATCGGCAACATTTGCTATCGTGTGCTAAAATCCTTCGCACTCTGATCTAAGTAGACTGCCAGACCAAAAATCGACAAGAAACTGATTAAGTGCATTACAGAGTGCTTTCATTGACGTTCATTGACTTAAAAAAAAGCCCAAACCGCGTGATAAATGCAGCACGAACACTCATAGTTCGGTGTCACTGGGTAGGGGCTCGGTGGATTACTGAGGTTTTCTCAACAACAGAGTTAGCTGCTCTGATACCGACTTCTACGGGATAAATTGTCAACATGAAAACAAATGATTATCAGTCTACCAACAACCATACTGTATAAGAGGAACAATGCCGAGTGAGGTCACTTCATTGGAGCGATGCCACATTGGAAAAGATTCGACTCGGCACGACTACGAAAGTCCACAACGGGAGGACGAACAACTGTGAACCGTTGGATTGGATCAACCGGCTCAGAAGAAGAAGAAAATGTCGAAACGTTGGCCGAATAAAGGTTGTATGGCAACCTCGAGGAAGCTGAACAATCTAAACGAATATACAGAATTAGAATCCGTCCAATGAAAAGGGAAAGCGAAATGAAGCTGAAAAGTGCAGCAAACGCATCTAATATGAACTAAAAAAGCATTTCAACATACTCAGAAGCCTCCCACTGCTCTCAATGGTCTGCCGATTCACCGCAGTTGCGCACGTCCTTCTGCATGTGAAACTGCGATATACAACGGAAGCTCATCCAAAACAGGGACCTCAATCTGTAAACAGGTTAGATACCTCAACCGAGGAACCCAACCAAGAGTGAAGCTATACTACTGAAAAACCCGAGAAATTATAAGTGGTTAATTTATCACAAAAACAAAGAAAGTACTGAAAACTATCGGCTACTCAGTTAAGCGGTTTACACCTGGAAAGTTTATTGTCTTGACGACAAATGGAGCCTTTTACTCTCTGTTCATGGTAATCAATGATTAGGAGAACATAAAACAATCTAATCCTCTTAAATCGACGCCCTTGACAATCAAGAGACTTTACTAAAAACGTTCGTGATAAGCATGGTCACAATAGCGAATTTTTTAAAAAAAACTGACAAAAAAAGGATATTCTTAAGAAAACATCTGACCTATTCATTTTCCACTAGAGGTCGAGAAAAGGTGTACCGGCACCGAAGTCCGAACATTTGCACAATGACAACGATCAAACCCCTGACCCACCCGACTACGTGTTCTGTTGGAGGTCAATATTCCTGACTGTGCAGTTACCAGCTCCTATAAGCTCTCAACTGAGTTCAGACCAGCGTTGTTGAGTTCATAAGTTACTCACCTATATCACTTTGCTTATATTTTAAGTTGCTCGTAATTCACACATTACTGCTACTTTGTAATTTCAAGCAATATTATATAACTGCTAATAATCTCAACGAAGACTTTATAATTGTTTACAAAATAAAAAATCCAGAAATATCCCTAATCTTTGGTTCTATCGTTGATTTGCTCTACGGGAAACACTTCTGATCGTTTTAAAACGAACCCCTCCATTTAGTTTCAGTCCACCTATTGATTGATTTCTAACGATGCACATTGTATTTGGTTTCTCTTAGGCAAGAAAAAACGTAATAAAAGGACATATTAAGATCCTCCAGATACCATGTTGGATTCAGTTAGAGCATTTTTTGCTTTATCACCAGAAAACTACCTCATTTGGGCGATATGCAGCTGTTCAGTGACGAGGTCCGCGAAGCGTGTCATCTTTAATGGTTGGGACGGCATGCATCCAGAAAAAACTTATCGGATTGCCCTTCCAAGACGCTAATTCATCTAGCATGGAGAATTCCTTGGTTTCCTTGAACTGAATTCATCGGTTCATATAATCAGAATTTAAGTGCGAATAGATGTGGATTAAGGTGGGCCGGACACGTAATGCGTATGAATGACAACCGATGCACAAGAGCCATTAGTGACTGGATTCCTCGGGATGTCAAACGTAGTGCATGAAGACCACGACCCGATGGTCAGAGTTCTTCACAAAGAGCCTTGAAGAAAGATATGATGCTCGACGAGTCCCTAGAGCGAGTAGAACCCACTGGGCTACTCTTGCACGCGACAGGGAAAAATGGAAGATTTACTGGCGCCCGATCGAGTCACTCGACGATAAACGGGACTACAGGTGATACAGGTGATAGATGTGGATTTCAACTGACGGTCTGCGTAAGCAAAGTCAAACCTTACGGACATCTGCAAATAATGCAGAGCGCATGTAGTGCAGTGGTAAGACGTGGTTTCCGATAGACATAGTCGCTAGTTTGATCCCGCACCTTGGACTACTGAAATTTGACGCTATTTTGATATCGGTAAGTTGGTGCCAGACTTATCTGCAGAGATAAGGGCACTGATCTGATAAATCTGGAGAGCTACTCACGTTACTACTTAAAAGAATCTCATTTCTACGATGATTGATGTGGTCGGAAGAATAGTGCTACCATGATGAATTAGCCAAAGCCGGACGTCCTTTATAGCTTACAAAGCTAATAATCTGATATGTCGAATGCTTCTTGCGATCATATAAAAGCATGTTGCCAAAAAAAATTGTAATGAGCTATACAGCGGTTGTTCTGAAATACAGGACCGTCTAAACCTCCGCTGATTTTTTAAAATGAAAACTTTGATAATGAACCTCAAAAGAATACGATCCACTAAAGAATTTCGGACGTTGACAGAATGGAGTGAAAAGTATGGAATAAAACGACCGAACGACGATACAGTAAAAAAGTGGTATGCATGGTATGTTAGAGTTCACTGATGAATGGAAAAAACCTCTTAATTTTTAGGATGACACAGGCAAACAACGATGACGGCTTTGTTCCCGCTATTTATAAAATATTTGTGACTAAGTCCATTTTTCTATCCCGAACTGTCACACAGCACCAACTGCACTCGATCAAAGGTCGCAGTGCGAATTGAACTCAATGCGTATCGCGTGAAACTACCACCAAAAAGTGATCGAGCCTATTCTTTCGCAGTTTTCGCTACATATTACAGCTCATTACACATTTTTTAGGTAATCTCTATGTTCTTCTGTGCATTTTGATCCCATGTTCTTTGAAATTCACCGTTTTCGTATCAGGTGAAGTTAATACTTCATTCTTCAGTGATGAGGCTATCGGTGTCGTTCGACATGATGTTCATCATCTGTTTTCTTGAAGCACATTACTGTTTTTCATTAAGTTAATATCTAGGCTTGCTATCGATCATCGTTAACCTTTTTCTAGCCGTAATAAATCCTAAATTGATGGATCATAGGACTTCTATAAAAAACAATGAATACGACAGCCAATTGGCCCATTACACAACGCGAACGTTGAGCACTCGACCTGATTGACAGACCTTCGTTGCTTCAAGTAGTTTAAAGATTCGTACAACCTTTTCTATGATAGAAAAACCACTTACCACTAATTTTCGACCATGTATGCATTAACTGGACCTGACGTTAATACTGAGACCTTATACTAATAACTTAATTACTCCAAAAAAAGTGATGAACACTTGCCCAAATATCAAATCAGACTCTCAAAAAATAACATAGTCGAAGCAAAATTGTCTAACTGCATGATGCCTAGAAAAATCTCCCCAGTTCAAAGTTTCCCTGAAAGAGAGGAAAGAGAGCGCAGAATAGGATTTGTGTCTCTCCGATTCCTTAGAAGAACGAGTATGTACGTACAATATGAGGCAGTGTGCGAGCACCTTTTGCAAAAGGTCGGCCTTAGAATGTCGACGAATGAGCATAAGGCACTATAGCTAGTGAAATAGCAGTCGTTTAGATTCTTACCTCTCTATGACATATTAAATAAAACATTTTCAAAAGGTAGAAACATAAATGACGGTGAAACAAATTCAGGAATTACGATTTTTCAGTCAAGACAGAGAGTTCTGGGCAGGAAGACGTATCAGTGAATCCAGTTATGCGTATCGTTTATACGGGGTTGTAAACTGAAAGTAGACATCGTTTGATCAGACTAATCCACTTCACTGTACCCAAAAAGCTTTACGCGTTTAAGCCCTATTAGTGGCGTGGAGGATAAGAAGAGGGGCGCGTATGGCGCATTGGTCAGAGGCGCCGTGCAACACACACGTGGAATCGCTCCCTGCGTCCAAGGCTCACCAAGCCTTCCATCCTTCCGGGGTCGGCAAATTGGTACCAGACTTGTCTGGGAGGATAGCAACACTGGCTCCATACATCTGTAAGCCACCGCGAATCATTGTAAAAGCCAGATATGTATTCAATCACCTACAAACGATGCTTAGTGAAGTCGAATGCATGGCGCATCCTTCAGGGATAGTTCAACCCCGAGAACGAATGCATCAAAACATATGCCACAGCGTTTCGTGCTGTTATTAGTCGACTGTGTTTTGACCAGTACAGTAATTCCAGCTCCAACTGGTCAAAAGTGGTCATTACGGTGGAATTGCAGTTCCCTTCAACATCTTGTGGTATTCTAAAGGGATTGATTTTCTTCTGCAAATCTGACTCACTAATGAGATCGGGTCCTATCCACCAATAATGGCTCTTTAACTGGAGCTCACTTAGTCCTCTCGTTGCGCAATCTGCTGGATTTTGTTCTGTGGGCACGTGGGCAAATTGAATGAGATTATGCAAAGCCTTATCTATTCAACCTATTTCCCTGATGCGACTTTTTACTAGTACACCCACTGATTTTTCTGTTTCGTGATCGTATCCAACTTAGTGCAGTTGTAGGGTCAGACATAATTAGTATCTCTTGAATAGACACGCGGTTTTTCAAAGCTGTATGTATTGAGTAGGTTAGACGGACTGCCATAGTTACAGGATTTAACTCAAGCTTTGGAATAGTGGTAACGTAGTTGATTGACTGTAGTTTGGATTTTCCCATAAAGAGAAATGAATGATTTGATAATAAGTAGGTGCAAGTTGCCATACATTCTTTGCTGGCGTCCGCAAAAAGGATTAGTTTGACTTTATGTTCGAGTTGGGCAACACATCGCAGGACACAGATTTCAAATCCATTTAGGTTTCTGATTACTTTTTCCCATTCGTCGGCATGCAGTTTTGAGAGCGGTGTGCCCCACGTATAATCGAGGTTCCAAAGCTTTTGAAGAAATTGTTTTCCTTGTACTGTTAGTGGTGTGAGCCATCCTAGGGGATCGTAGATTGCTGCTACTTGTTCAGCCACTGAACGCTTGGTCAGCTTTGGTTTGTATGGATATTTGCAGGAGAGAAGTAGTTTATCGCTCTCCGAATCCAATGCTATACCCAGGACCTTTTGTTGATTGCTTAATGTCAAGTCCTTTGAGTGAATCTGCCGAACAAGTTCTTTATTGTTCGACATCGACATTGTCCTTCCGGGGTCGGCAAATTGGTACCAAACTTGTCTGGGAGGATAGCAACACTGGCTCCATACATCGGTAAGCCACCGCGAATCATTGTAAAAGCCAGATATGTATTCAATCACCTACAAACGATGCTTAGTGAAGTCGAATGCATGGCGCATCCTTCAGGGATAGTTCAACCCCGAGAACTTGAAGACTCACTGTTTAATGTGAAGGTTAGTAGAACATAGGTTTTAAGCACAGTTTTCTTTACTACATGATCCCTTTTCACATCTGCTGTGCAGATCCCTGCACTTCTCGTATTTCATTCGTTTTCCTCGTATTCATCATTCACAAAGGTCTTCGAACATTTCGTTTGTCGCTGTGGCTGCTGCACTGCTACTTAATCTTCTTTATGAATGTTTTAGAATGCTGGTTGAGTATACTCTTCTAGAAGTCTTTGAGATAGCCGAGCTAAGGCGTTTCCACGTTGATTGGAGGAGTGCATTAGGGAGGAGGTTGAACTAGAACCTTGTTTCCTGATGGACTCCGTCTTTAACAGCGCTACTTAATTTGTTTTATGACATAACACGTATACAGCACGCATATAGAGCAATGATTAGAGGTTTCCAACGATAAATACTTGGTTTGTTCCCCTACTCTGCTACCAGGGCAAACCTTATTCCCAGAGGTCAAAAATTGGTGCAGGACTTGTATGGGAGGCTAACAATTCCGATTTGATTCATTTGTAGAGTTTTGAAAATCGTTGAAGAGGCCAAATAAGTATTCCTTCATCTCTACGATGATAAATGGGTTTGAATGGATAGCACATCAAAAAGCAAATTGATAAAAAACGGAGGTTTTATCCTATCTTCTTTTTAAAATGACTAGGTTTTCTGCTTTTTGCCATTCATTCAAGCAAAGATTATCATGGTAGCATATGTTCAACACTCACATTCGCATGAGAGATCTTTGTTGGTATCAAGACTGAATCAAATACTTCATTTTGGTCAATCACGGGTTTCGATGAACTCCTAACACACCTTAAGATTGTAACTCTGCTTTTCTAACGTATGCCTTCAGGGCACTTTCTTATGTCATAAAACGTCTATCTCCTTTTGTTTCCGCCAGACTGTGGTTCCCTAAGTAAATTTTCAACAGTCGTTTCATTACTCACTTGATCAGTGAATGAAACCTCAGAGTGATGCGCTTCTGCTGCCAAACAACATAAACAGAGCTGTGTTTCTTGACTTCTTCCATCATGTTTGGTTTTGAGGTTCTTTTTACACCTTTCGACCACCAAGGATCTCGAGTTTTTCAGAGGAGCGCAACCATCACTTAAAGTGGTTGCGTTAAGAATACACTAGGGAGTAGCTTATGGGGATTGTTCGGTGTGACTTAAGAGCAAATACTTAATGGCTAAGCTATGAAAGAAGCTCACGCTAAGTTTTTCACATTTACAGGGAACGGGCATGAAGCTTAGTTGCAACCATTCACTCTTAACTGCCTTTTGAATGATTTCAGGTAGTTAGGAATACAGAATTTTAAGAGATGCGTTAACTTAGCTTCCCATCTTTGAGCAAACATTTCTCATAGAGGACTTTATTGGAATAAAGATCAGTAGAATCTAAGGAATTTTGCAAATACAATTTTCTTATTCCACCACGATTAAATTCTGTCTTTCGGGAAATGCAAATCTTTTTTCTTTTGCTTTCTTCCGTCAAAGGAGATAACTAAGAGAGTCGTGAAATGAACCTGATTCTTCCAAAATTTACGTTTTTGAGAACATGTAGACGTGATTTATGAAAGGTCTTGACTTATTCTCCCAAGGTTAAAATCATTTTAACAAGGTGTTGTTTTTTATTTTAAATTTGTGTGAAAATAAAGTCTAAGGAGATTTGGGAACAAAATTTCAAACTTCATTAATCTTCGACCAAGCTCTTCAGTCGCAAGCACAAACAACTGTTGAGGAACGCTAATGGTCTTATCAAAGAAATTCCGTTTGCTCAATCGCTTTACGCTATACAAAATAACGGGTTCGAAAAAAAAAATCTGGGAGACCAGAGAGCAAGGCTTTCATCATAGTAAAAAAAGGATAAAGCCTTTAGGGCTGGTCAATCCCTGAAGGTTACGTAATGCATTTGACCTTATTAAGGTCGTCTGGGGTGATTGGATTCATCTCTCACCCAAACAATGATTTTCTGTGTCCTAACGATGCTCAAGGCGGTATGTTAACCACCCAGACAAGTCCGATAGGAATTTGTCCAACTTTGAGGGAGAAGAAGAACATGTACCGTCTAAAGAAAGAACTATAGGCTCCAGTGACCTCGGCTTTAGTTGATGAAGTTAGGCTGAGATATATCGATTCGAAATTGGAGGACAGAGTTACTGCACACGTACGTATTGAATCGTCAATAATCGTCACCGTTATGTGCGCCCTTGCGTTCACATGTACAGAAACCTTCAGCTTCTTTCCAAATGTGCCAAAAAATGAACTGAAAACAAATCCGAGATCAAAGTAACATTTTCGAAAAAAAATTATGTTATCGCAGTTGCTAGCGGAATATAGGCCTTCGAGTTAGTTCTCGACACCGAATAACCACTAGCTTTAAACAGAATGCTCGACTTCGTGATAGGACGCCACGGGGGACTTTTCGTAGTTGACACAGGAGAACAGCTTTCGACACTCAAACTTGGGATTAAATCTTTATATACATAAAGACAAAAACCAATACAACAGGAATAACGATGAAAAGAATACTGGCGTAAGAATAAGGCAATCAAGTCGAACGTAAGACTCCCAAAAGCACCTCCCAAGTCCCAAAAAGAGGCGGTGCTCGTCTGGGCGTGGCTACGTCCAAGCGAGGGTTAAGGCCCGGGTAGCGGGGTCCATTCCCCGAGCAGTGAGACGTACCCAGCAGCATGCCCGGTGGTGTGACCGATGGTCACGTGATGCTGTGTCTAGTGGTGTTGTGGCGAAAGCCGTCTCCATCGAAGCCCATTGAATGTCTGCTAGGTAGATAGAGAATTTTGATAGAGGAATACTCTATACGAAGTTCCTTAGGATGGGATCAAAATATTTACGTACTACGACATTTGCCAGGCAACTTGAGAAACAGTAGGTTTGATCTTTACTACAGAAACATGCAGTAATAGAAGGAAATAGTAACTATTCCGGGGTTAGTTGCTATATATGTATAGTTTTGGAGCGCCGCTACGGCAAAGTCTGTTCTAGAGGTTTGTCGCCAAGTTCTCAAATCCTCACGTGCTCTTGTTTATACTGCCAGTTATCAGAAAAACTGCTCCACGTGCATGTGTTAAACAGAGGAGATCATTCAGTTATTTATTAAAAGATTCATAAACTTCTCAGGAAGTACTTTTCACGAATGATCACTTGCACAGGTTGACAATGACTGATTCATAAAAAGAGCAGCATCTCAGAAAGAATCAGCGTGGACATATTGAAATGCTTTGCAGCAAAACGGTGGTATCGCAAGGATATCAACAGTAAAGCATGAAGCGGTCGCCGTTGGTGAATCACTAAGGGGTGTGCCGTGCATTGTACTTCATCAAACATCATAGGAATGAATTATTGAATGTCCAAACTTTCCACTGACTTGGAGTGGTCTAGTGGTGTGTCAAGCCAGTGTTTTTATCCTCCCATAGAGGAATATCACTGATTTGCCAAGTCCGGAAGATGGTAGGGTTAGGCGGCATCGGGAGCAGGATTGAACGACAGACCGATCCAGTGTGTAGTGCAATGTGGTCTATACACGTTAGGGCCTTCAAAAAGCCTAAAATAAAAGCCATCAAACGCTGCTGGTTTCTTGCCTTTCGTTGAAGAAAAATAAAGCACTCCAAAACACAACGTCCAAAACAAATTAGTTGAAATGTTTACGGGAAAGAAGTTTAAGATTTATAAAAGATAATATTTACGTAGGTCTTTGTCACTGTGGTATCACAAAGTCTACAAGTACTTTTCAACTTCTCATTTACCTGTTCCTGAGTTAGAAAACAAATATTCAGTTAAATTTCATGAAGATCAGAAGAAAGTCCATGGAATATGTTTGAGCGATTCCCTCTGTCCCAACCTAGCGTCAAATTCTTCAAAAACATGGAAGCTCTAGAAAGTGAATGAATTTGAAAGTCACGTTTACACATAACTGCAGGTTATATTCATAGACATCAACAGTACAAACTGAAGTGAAATAGAGCCCCTATCGTGACCCGACGTACATAAAACAATGAAATGATGACTAGAAGAGTGAAGCTGAGAGAGAAAGTAAAGAATCTCCACTTTACCCACTCTACTAAGAGCTTTTGTAAAAGAAAGAGCTGTTACTCTACAAATGCGTCCTTGTTTCGATGTAGTCCTCCTAGACAACGCGCAGCAATTCACGTCTTCCCACAAAATCCTTTACCCACAACCTCAATTTTGGATAATTCAACCCTTATATAAAAAAATTAATTAACAATATAAGGAAAACAGTACACACTGGTGGTGACGAAATTGCATAGGAAGAAGGTCGAGATAGTTGCACACTCTTCGGAATGCATGGATCTTCTAGGACACTATGAAGTCGATGTATGAAGAGATTCACAATCTTGACTTTTTATTTACTGACTCTTACTAGCTTTCACGGCAGGGTATTATTTGTGAAACAACCACAACGATGCTGAGATATTTGCATTTGGGTGATCGATAGAACTAGCTGAGAGAGAGGCGAAACGAAGGACCCACATGGTGTGGTCGCGAGCGCGTTACTCCCCGGAAAGGGCAATAGCGCGTTCGTTCCCCACTGCAGACACTTGCGGTCCAGAGTTTTGCAAATATCTCAGCATCATTGTGTATGAAGAGATCGCTTAGTAAAAGGTCCATAGAGAGGTATACATGCTTGTTAGCGAACAAAACTCAGCAAGATCAGAAATGATGCGAAACCGATGTTGCATAAAGCATGAAAATGACAAGATGTTCGGTGCTGATCATACTTTCAGTGATATGCGATGCATTCAACTACACTAAGCATAGGAACTTATGCGGCCTATGTACACAGTTCTCATGTCCCTAGTTATTATGTACTTATGTTACAGTTCCTGGCGCCGGTTGCTGATCTACCAATTCAGTTTTCCTACCCTTCAAGACAAGTTATGACGCTCTTTCGCAGACACCGGACAAAGTGAGGATGTGTTCGCACGAGGCACGTGGACGAACCAACAACCAAGTGTATATTACAGAGCACCTCTAACTACTGCGCTACATGCGCCATGAGCATGGCGCGTGCATAGGACGGGCAGTACATTGTGAAAGATGGGAACGAATATATTTCAGAACAACAAAAAGTTTTTGAAAGGAAGCTAAAACTCATTAAGAAGCACAAAATACTTTATGCATTATGGGCTTCAAACCTTCGTAATTTGGCGATATTCTGTGAGAAGTTAAACCGAATAACTGAGCTGTGTAGTCTAACTGTTTATTGATTGGTCCAGCATGTTGATGAATGAAAATACCGAGGACGGAATTTGACTAGTAATTTCTACCATTATTGCAAAATCCTAGGGTCTTTATTTATCTAGTCATGACGTCCTAACTGGAAAGAGCTTCTATGAACGGATCTATCTAAACTGAGTTCTCGTTTTCTGCTCTTTTTTTCCCTTAATCGCAGGAAACGCAGGAACCAGACCATGATTAAGAAGGCTGTCAATAAACTTTCTATGTACATAAGCTGGCTTAGACTCACTTGAGGACCATGAGCATAGAAATGTTTGATGACCGTACGGCTTTAAACAAATGTAGACATAACAGATGAAATTACTTACTCACTTGGATACTTGGACAGTCCGCCTTCACGAGTTGCTCGGACCCCATCACATTTGCCATTCGTTTCTTTCTCTCTCAATCGTCGTCCATGATGGTGCTTTCATTCGAGCACGGTGGTGCGTTACGAGTCTCATACCGTGATCTGTAAAACAACTCCAGCTGCGAGGACACCCGACTAACCTTGGTTACCAACACGCCCGACCAAAATGTAGGTGGCTGTCGTTAGGAACGACTGCATTCTCGTGCAGTCCACCGTACAGTTCTTTTCGTTCATGCGTCGTCTTTTCTTTCCATTATGTGACCAGCTCCTGTGTTTCTCTATCGATGTGTATTTTCCAGGATCCCAAAAACAGGATAAATTTCGAAGATCTGAGCTCCGCATTCCAGCAGCACGTTGTGAATACAGGTTAACTTTCAGAATACTCGTTCAAGAGCTCTGTGTGTAATGCACAGTATTCTTGACGTGGTTGAGGTATTAGCTCACGTCTCTGCTGCATAACAGGTAGAAGAGCTGCTGAATCGGGAAGATGAGTTTTGTGTCTGTTAGTTGGTCAGTGGCTTCTTTGAGATATCCGAATGCTGCCCAAGCTGCTCTCCTTCTTCCAATTCCTGCTTCATGTTATTCTCCATGATCACTGATCGCACAAGGCATACGCACGAGGTGGCCTCTGCAATGAGATAGCCATCCAGTTCAATTTTTTCTCCTTTTCCACCATGGATTTTTCATGAACTGGGTCTTCTTCCGATTTATGCGTAGTCAGATCTTTTTTCGCGTTTCGTTAGAGGATAAAAAAGGTAGAGCTCTCGGCGTTGATCAATCCCTGAGGGATGCGCCATGCATTCGAGTTCATTAACTATCGTTGGAGGTGACTGAATGCATATCTGGCTTTTACAATGACTCGCGCTGGCCTACCGATGTATCGAGCCAGTGCTGCTATCCTCCCAGACAAGTCTGATACTAATTTGCCAACCCTGGAGGGATGGAAGGCTTGGTGGGCCAGGGGCGCTGGGATCGATTCCACATGTGTGTTGCAAGGGCCCTCCGACCACTGCGCCACACGAGCGTTTTCGTGATTTGTTGAGCTCATTAATCATTATTATCTACTTCATTGGTAACTCTTGAGAAGATGACCACTTCCTTGGCTTAACGAAGAAGAAAGAAGGTTTGATAGGAATTTTCCATCAGTACGTATGCCTTTCTGATCCCAATCGAGTAACTTCATTATCCATGTGTATGTATGATGTACATAATAGTGGTGGAAAAGATAGGCACATCAATGTACTCATGTGAGGCCCTTAATAGTTGACTTACAACGAGAATACGACAAGGTTACACATAATATGAAAGCTTGTGATAACATCAACTTATAGTATCCGCATAATGGGGTTAATGTATTAAAAGGTAACTCGAAAGACCGACTTTCTATAAACCTCAGCATAGATAGTTGATATATTTATTTATGTGATCTTATAAACTGATCTTCTTAAGCTGACGCGAGGTTGGTACAGATCTTCGTTGTCGTTGTCGTTGTTTTTGATGTTGCTGGTCGATGGCTGACGTTTCGGCGACTTCGCCTTCCTCAGAGCCGTGATGTTACGTGCGGGACCTTATAAGAGGATGTTTTGGCACAAGTCCAGAATATTTCCCGAGAACGTTCGTCTACTATCGCTTCTTCTTCTCTCGCCACCAGTTTGGACAAAGGGAAAAGGTGCTCCCAAACAACTTTTTGCCAATCGTGCTACGCTGCGTGTGAAGGCTTTGAGTAGAAATAACACACAAGAAGTTCAGATTATACAAAGGAGTTTGCAGAACAAAGGTTGTTTGTTGCAAGCAAAGTTCCTGAGAATAAGATGAAGGTATTTGGATACTCCAAGATTGCAAAGTGATATGAGGAACAGTGGATATGGTCATTACCACAGGAACGTGAGATAAATAGTAGCTATTCAGGGAATAGTTCCTATAAATTATGTTAACTGGGAAAAAAGTGGATAAGAAACAGATTTAAAAGAGTTTGTCCACGGATTCATACTTATAGGAATCGCCGTAGAACCGTTAACGGTCGCACAATGCAAATCTATTGCAGTCGACAGTGACCGCCGGAAGACGTTAACTGGAGGTGATCGGTGCCAACAGTTTCAGAATATCACAAACAAGAGTGCCAAGGCCAAGACTCTGTGATTATTTAACGTATTAATTAAGCGAATGAAAAAGAGTTCAATGTCATGGGGTTAGGTTCTAGTGACCCGTTTCTTGACACCACTGTAACATTCGGAAAAAGTAGAGTTCTGGATTCCGTACTACAAATAGCCAAGTTTTGCTGAACGTCGAACAAGTATTTTACTTTTAGTGTATATTTCCGAGTACTTCACTCTACTATTTCATCGGCATTTTTCCCATATGTGCGGGAAGTGAACGCACCGTCGGTGGTTTGACCACGGCGCGGTACAAGCAGGAAGCCCTCGATTTTCACGGACTCGGCAAACTGGTACTATACAGTTCTAGAAGAATCCACCACCTGATCTACATCCTAGGGTTCCACGAGGAATCGCGATCGAGCAGGAGTCAATAATATTTATGGAAAATATCATAGATTTAGATCGCCAAGCTGCGGTCTAATCCGAAGACCTTGGTGGATTATGGGTGTGACACAATGAACGAAATGAGAGAAGCGTTGGAATCGACATAATATGTGAAGTCGGCTCCAGAGATGGAAAATTTCTTGCCGATACCACTTATCGCATTCGAAACATGTTTAATTTGTAGCTTTGGCTTTATTCTCTTGACTAGTAAGTTCTTACTCTGCACTATCCTTAATGAAAGAACTAAGGAATATCTAGCTTTACATGAGAGCCCTTTGTTGTAGCGCTTATCAAGACTAGAGGCTCTTTCGCTATGGTAGTTATGTAGACGAAGAGTGTCGTTTACAATTTCGCTTCATGCACTACCTTTATTTTTATGGTGCAACTCCTTTCGAGCTGGTCATCAGGTGGTTTCTTCTTGTTCGCAAGTAGAAGACGTTTATTAAATCAAGTGCAGAAAAAGATTACAATGATGATTCTAGGAACATCCTTCATCTGTTTGTGAAGAGTTCAATGTTATTTAGCCATTCGCATACCCAACGGCCATTCCGTTTATTCTCAAAAGAAAGTTCCATGGAGGTGTTGCGCTTTGAGACAGAAGCATAGTTTCCATTCTCGTTTGGGTTCCTCACTCAGGGATTCCAGATTTTCATCAAGTCCCTTATTCCAGAGTTTTAGATATTCTTCGTTCCAACAGCAGTCTTTATACTGGTGATGTTAATCTCATTTTGACGTCGAATATGGAGATAGTATATGGCCTAATGAAGGTTCTCCGCTAAGTGGAATTGATATGGAACAGTACTTAGACTTGGTGACGAGACCTCGCCACCGTGGATAATAATAATCTCTTCACCACGTGAGAGTATGTTGACAATTTTGCTGTTCTTGTCTTACAGTTCCTTCCCCTCAGCCACATAAGGTTGTTACAAATCTTTATTCCGCCTAACATTTCGGCAGTTTCGTTTTCCACGGAGACGCGATAGTTCGTATCCGCGGTCCACCAAGCCTTCCATCCCTCCAGGGTTGACAAATTGGGGCCAGACTTGTCTGGGAGGATAGCAGCAATAGATACATCGGTAGGCCACCGCGAGTCATTGTGCAGACCAGATATGCATTCAGTCACCTCTAACCACGCTTAATGAACTCGAATGCATGGTGCATCCCTCAGGGATTGATCAACGCCGAGAGCTCTATCTTTTTATCCTTTAACAGGGTCCCCCAAGCTGAGGAGTCCGGTGTTTCCATCAGTAAGCTGAGCTAAGAGTAAAGCAATACCAAGATCCACCACTGTCCTGGTATCGAACTAGTCGCATGGTGGCAAATCTCCTTCTGATCCATAAGAGCGGCGACTGCCTGTGGTGGTGATGACCTGAGGCAAACTTTGAGCAAGCGGACTTTGGAACCCCAGAGAACCACAATAACTAAACCAGCACAACTCCAAAAAATGGAGATTATGCTGCGGCCCGCACGACCAGTAAGGATGGACCATCCAAGTAAGTAAAATATGGCGTTTACAACTTCGTAGTGACTAAGATCGTGAATTCAGGTCTATGTGTTAAATACTCTTGCCTTTCTAATTCGGCTACGGGACATTGTTCATGCATTATCGTAACCGGATAATGATATCTGACCCACGGATACATTTCTCGCTGGGACAAGCATCTTCACTGGACCGCTCTTGTGTCTTAATATGCTTGACATTTTAGGTAGAATTTTCCCTATTATGCGTTAGCACACTTAGGTCTTTAAGGTGAAGTTTTACCTCTTACTCATTAAAAAACTTATCCTAACTTATAATTCTGACCTGGTTTGTATTGTTTTGTACTAGTAATCAGCAGAATTTCGTACTAAACACAAGATAATTGTTTTGGATTGCATTTGAATCATCGTTGAATATTTCTAGATAATGGATGAAGACCAATCTTCATTGAATGGTTTCATATCTCCACCCAGGGAGGATCCTGAATCTCAACATCATTACGATCTCTCCTCACCAGATTACCTGGACGATCAATCTTCGAAAGAGTCCAATGATGGAGGATCTTCGCGTGACTATGAGAGAGTTCTATCACCACCTCAGCATAGCCCTGTTGGGTCAGCGTCACATGTTTCTGCGCCATCTTCGCCAAGTTCTTTCGGGCAAGATGAGGAGTAAGTTCTGCTTATTATTAGCATTTATTTAATGTATGTTGGCAAAATATCCGGTTACTGACAACCTTCTTAATCTCTACATTTTGGTTGCTTCCTACATTTACTGTAGTTTATGTGCAAGCAAGAATGATCAGTACTCTGCTAAATGAGTGTCCCGATGTTGATACGAAAGTTGGGGAATACTTTTATAGTATTTTAACTTTTTATTTACTGCGTATTCTTTTTCGTGGCAGGGCATGATGTGAAATACAATTACAATGACGCTGAAATATTTGAAAAACGCCAGACCACAGATGTCTGTGGCGGAGATCGAACCTCGCTATTACCCTTTCTTGGAAGAGTCTTGCGTCCCAGAGTTTTGCAAATATCTCAGCTTCTACAATAGCTTTGCACAGTGGCTATTATTGCTAATATATAAGTATTGATTATAGGCAAGATTACTTTTAATGAATTTTACTTCTCCTATACTTCTTTATCTTTCCGTTCGCCTATTCACTTCTTTTAGAAACGTTATCAGTTCAGACCTTGTTCTCTGTACACCCCTTACCATCATTTATCAATGTATTATCATTTATTTTTCAAGTAAGCAGAATGATTTGTTTCCTTTATTGACACATGTTTAACAGAGACATGTCAAGAATCGTTTTCGTAAGGGAACATTGTGAAAAAAGACAACAAACCGTTTATTGAAGCATTTGCTCCAACAGAAAAGTCTAGGCGACTTTGTTTGGCACTATATTTGCCATAAGTATGCTAAGCAAGGGAAAACGTGAAAAGTTTGTCACATAATTGCCGTTTGCGTCATCTTCTGTTTTGCGTTAAGTATTTGACTTGAAGCGGGGTACTGACGGGAAATGTTTGTTTGAACTACAGAGTACCTTGAGCTTCAAGTTCTCAGTTGTAATTCACACGGAGGTTCAGATTCGTGGGCGAATTCGATGCTGGCAGTCCTAACGTCCCTTGTTCTCCTGAAGGTGATCCGTCTGAAGACAATGTTGTTGAATCTGAATCACGTCATCCACTATCGCCTACGTCTTCGTTAGATGCTAGTAAGCTGTCACCGTCGCATTCACCACAGCAAGAGAACTTTTCTCAGTCCCCTCATGATTGCAACACTCGGACAGAAAAGAGGTGCTTCATCTAAAGTTTTTCTGAGTCGTTCGCCTATCCATTCCTAAAGTCGATTTGTGTTTCAGTTACACGAGTGGCATGAGCGATACCTCTGGTGATGGTGAAAATATTACTAAGAAACCACAGAATGATGGCAAAGGTTAGTTTTGTGTCGCGTGTGCTTACACGACCCTTTCTGTGGCATGTGGACAGCAGTTTCTAATGTTTTCTCTTAGACGATGATGATGATGATGATGATGATGATGTTGAAGAAATTAGGCAGGAACACGTTGAAAGTTCCGATGACAATGATGGAGATGGTTCAAGCGAAAGGTAGGCAAGTCATTGGCTGCGCTCACTATTTTTCTACTTTAGAGTGTAAAAGAAAGTTTTAGGAAGAATTTACTCGATTCGGATGACTCTGATGATGATCTTGATGATGAGCAACGGAAAAAGAAGGTACTGCCAATCAGTTTTGAGTGAAATGCACGCTTATATGCTTGTATACCTATGGTAAAGACCTTTTTATGTTTATATAAGTACTCTTACGACCTCATTCTTCTTTTGATTTCCATAATACTTTTATTTTTTATTCCTTGGGCAATGCTGTTTGCCTTCCATGATCACCTTTGTACACCCTTACACACATCAGTGATACTTCATTTTGAGCTATTCTTTTCTGAATGGCGACTGCGCTTCAAAGCACCAGTCTTTTTCTTTTACTTTCTATTTAACAATGGATGACCATATATAGACGAGATTTTTCAGCTGGGAAACCTCATTGTAAATATTTTTGGGGAAGATATTGAAGAAGATGCTGATGCGTCACGTGATGATGATGAAGATGTTCAAGTGCAACATGGGGAACCCGCAGAAGTCGGTCAAGATGATTATGATGGCGCTGAAAAGGTTGACAGAAGGGCACCGTAAGCCTTATGTGATATTACCCTTATTTATGTTGTGTAAATGTACGTATTAAATCAGTACTCCTGTCTTCAGTGAATTATTAAGTAGAGCTTAATTGCTACGGAACCTGCCTATAAATTTTATCACTTGTGTGTACTTTGGTACCAGTTCTTCTGTAAAATAAAAAGGATAAAGCCGTCGGCTTTGATCAATTCCTGAGAGATGAGCCATGCATTCGATTTTATTAAGCATCGTTGGAGGTGATTGAATGCATATCTGGCCTTTACAATGACCCGCGGTGGCCTACCGATGTATCAAGCCAGTGCTGCTATCCTCCCAGACAAGTCCAGTACTAATTTGCCGACCCCGGAGAGATGAAAGACTTGGTGAACCAGGGATGCGGAATTGATCTCATGTGTATCGCAGAGCGCCTCAGACCACTGCGCTGCACGCACCCTTATATACATTTGCTTATTTGGCTGCAATATTTCACATTTCCAAAGAGTGTGTTCGATACTATTTCCTTAGAAGTGGGCAGAAAAGTCGAAAAACAGGAGAAGTTTAAGACTTTGGGACCTATCTGTAAAGCTGATTGTAATTTTAGTGGATTCGAATGGGACTTCGATTTGATGTTACGAGAAAAGAAAGCGGAACGAAAGAGGAAGAGAAAACGGCGTGATGCCGGTATCGACATCATTAATGATGATGATGGACTCATTGCTCATATGGTCAACGCAATGAAAAACGCTGCTAAAGTGAGGATATGAGCATTTCAATCAAAAAAAAAAAGAAAGCATTGTAAATTCTATTTCAGGAGGATCGCTATTCAAACACTGAACGAAAGCCAGCACTCAAGAAAAGGAAGATGCTTCATGATGTGAAAATGATGCTACTAAGAGTGAGCTCGTTGCAGCGAAGGTTTCGCATCTTGTGGCTTTGCTCGGGAAGATATGAACGGATCACCTGTATTACCTGCCATCCCGTTAATCGTCGAGTGACTCGATTGAGCGCCACTAAATCTTCCATTTTCCCCTATGGCATGCAAGAGGAGCCTAGTGGGTTCTGCTCGCTCTAGGGGTCCGTTGAGCACAATACCTTTCTTCAAGAGTTTTCGTGAAGAACATTGACCATGGGGTCGGTGGTCTTCCTGCGGTATGGTTGTTATTCCGAGGAATCCAATATACGCACTAAGTGTGCGGTCCACCTTACCTTCGACACTTCGGCATTTAGAACGGTATCCTTGATCTTTGGTCGTTGACACAGCTCGGTACTTCGGATTTCTATCCTTGCTTGTGTGAAACACGATACTTCTAGCGTCTTCCTTTCGACTGCGCGTTCAATAACGCTGAGTGATCTAACATCCTGCTTACGCAGCGACCAGGTTTCTGACGCGTACTTTAGGTCAGGGAACATCATAAAATCGAAAACGTGAGCACGGAGTCGGGTGTTCTTTGTTCTCTTCACTACATCCTCGATGCTCTTGGAAGCTCGCAAAGCCGCTCGTTTCCTTCTGTTCAATTTTGGAACCAAGTCATTTCGACAGATATGAACGGATATCTTAGATGTACTAATCGTTTAGTTTCTGCAAATGGGACTTATTGAAACTAAGTAGGGAATCAGCTTTGTCTGTTGGAAAATCAATTTCGTACTTTTTTATTGTTTTATAACATCTCACACCGGTTCGCTACTCAAAAATAGCGTGTAGTTTATGTCTCTTTACAGATGGATATGCTGGAAGCTATGATCGATGGTGGGATGATGAGTGCCGTCTCAGAATGGCTCGCTCCCTTGCCTGACAAAAGTTTGCCGGCTCTTGAAATTAGAACTGAACTACTGAAGATTTTGTCTGGATTTGGAAATTTAGACCAGGTGAAACCTAGTTTCCTCACTTACGTACCGATCAAAACACCTTTCATTTCGAATTAAGATAAAGTAATTTTTAGCGAGATCCCGCAGCCAGTTTTGTCCTAACATCCATTTTAGGAAGCCAGACTGTTTTGCTAACTCTTTGTTTCTGAAATTTATTTAAATATCCATTAAGGGAGTGCTGAAGCAGTCCGGTCTGGGTAGAGCAGTCATGTTGTTGTATAAACACCCGCGAGAAACAAAGGAAAATAAGGCAATGGCGGCGCATATCATCAGGGAATGGTCAAGACCGATCTTCCAGGTAAAGCTGTATCTTCAATTTATTAGTTTGGAATTGTTCCGCTGAACATGATCACATGTGGTTAAATCAAAATAGAAGACGCTGTATGACATTTCAGCTTGACACTGACTTTCGCTCTGTATCACGCGAGGAACGGGTTCAAAGGGACTTAGAACATATGTCAAGTGTGAAGAAAAAGCGATTGAGGTTTTTAAATATTTTTACCCGAAAGTGATTTCTTAGTGCTATACTTACTTATATGTTAGTTTTTTCGTTTGTCTGCTCTATTTTTCTCGTTAAGTGGAGAGTTGGGACCCTCTGACCTTCCTCCTGCACCTGCAAAACCATTGGGACCTCCTGATCCTTCTTCCGAATCTTCGAAGCCAAAAGGGCGCGAGATAACCAGAGCTCGTGTGCCTCGACCTTCTACAAAGGATTATGTTGTGCGACCAAAGTCGAACGTAGAGGGCGAGTTTAAGGTAGGTCTGTCTGCTCTACTACTTAGTCTTTTAACTTTATGATGTGTAAGGTAAGCATTAAGGGTGAGCGGAAAGGTAAAGCTTTCGCCCGGCTCGACAAGACACAACGTGAATTCCTGGAGAGGACCAAACGTGTGAAGGCTGCACGTGCAGTGGGGGTCTCACTGCAAGGACGAAATTTGGCGCTATGATGGTACTTAGCTAATCCATTATAAAAATTAAAGAGAAATCATAAAAAAACATGTAATAAGCTACCGTCAGAATCTGTACTGCATGTTCTTCCTTATACTCACAGCTCTCCAAATTTATTGCAAGAAGCCTCGGTAGTTCTCTTCATAACTTTTGAAATTAGTACTCTTATTTCATTATGTCGTGTAATAATGGAGAGGTGAACTTGTAATGTTTTTTTCCTGTATTTTATTGCTATAAATTATGGTCATTACTGTAATCACCTGAAGTGGTTTCGTTAATATGTAGTACTGAGGCTTGATTTTTGTTGACGCTTATGTCTACTTTCATAGATCATGATTTTCCAAATTAATGTGTACCGTAGTCAACGCTTACTCAACTTAGTGTGTAGATTAATCAGAGAAGTGGGTACAGCATTGGAACTTTGAGGTAAGAGTGATTTGACCATTACAAATGCGATGTATCCATGTGAACGATGGTGTTATGAATTTATGTTAAGCTGTTTGTAGTCTTTTAGAAACAAATTACTTTTACTGTACGAGCTTCCAATACATTTTATCTACTAACATCATATAAAGGGTATAGAGGAAGTTTTCGCCGTTGATCAATCACTGAGGGATGCGCATACATTCAACTTCGTTAACCATCGTTAGAGGTGACTAAATGCATAGCTGACCTTTACAATGACTCGCGATGACCTACCGATCTATGTAGCGAATGCTGCTATTCTCCCAACCAAGTCTGATACTAATTTGCCGACTCCGGGAGATGGAGGCCTTGGTCGGTTTTGGGTGTGGGGATCGATCCCATGTGTATTGCAGGGCGCCTACGACCACTACGCTTCAAACGCTCTACTGCGCTATACGCACCCCTGCACAGAGATCATATACCGTGTCTAAACATAGTTTTAGATGAACGGAATTTATGTACGCCGAATTTTCTGTCTCATTTAGTTCCTCGTTCCCTTGTGATCAAAGTTTTAGATACGAACTTTGTAATCGGCAATCTGCTCAGAACTAGTTATTCTTTATCTGCTGGCTATTGGTGAACTAATTCGTGTTCTGTTTTATTCTCAGTTCAGTTCTTCTTTCTGTTTCGTTATACGTTGCGATTTCGAAGTATGGTGCTATATTTCAACCTATTATTTACTGCATACTCTTTTTAATGGCAGGGTATACTGCTGATGGCAAAAGATCGATAGAACTAGCTAAGAGACAGGCGAAACGAAAAACTCTCATGGTGTCGTGGTGAACGCGTTACTCACCGGAAAGGACAGTAGCTCGTTCGTTCCTCACCGCAGACACCCGCGGTCCGGAGTTTTGCAAATATCTCAGCATCATTGAAGTTATGGTGCTATATGTTTACCAAGATTACAAAAATATCAAGGGCCAACTTGACTTCGCGGTGCATGTTACGTAGTGGGTACGGGTGTCCTTCAGTATACATTCTTGGTCCGATCCATCCCAGGGTCGACCATTTTTGCTCAACCAGCATTCAACGACAATCTTGAAGAACAAAAAGTCCTCACGTTTCATCTGGAACTAAGCGCAAATTCAAACAAAATCATTATGGTTGCGAGAAAATCTTTAAGAAAGTGAAAGAATCCGCAAAATATGTTAAGATGGCACAGTCAAAAAAGGATTTGATTTCGGGAACGGATCAATCGAGCAATCGAGTACTCATAGTACCTACATCAAGTAGCTGGAAGGTATGTGGAAAGTGTTTAAGGTTTGTCTGTTTGTTGCATCTATCAAAGAAGTTCCTCGTCTACTCTGGAAGTCTGACAAGCTACCCGTGAGTATACCCATCCTCCACGTTCAGAGCTCAGGAAGCTACGTGGATATCAAATGCTAAACACAGTAAAATAAATAAGCCTCATTCCCTCCACCTTGTAGGAGCTCCTGGTACGGCAACGTTGCATGGAACGAGTACGGAGATGCTGGTAAAATCTCAAGATTATTCTAGGCTGCCTAAATCTCGAAGGGCTAAGGTAACAAGCTGTAGCTACACTGCATGCTGACATGCGTCTAAATCCTCGGTAGGGGACACGACCATGCAGGTAGTGTACGACGTCGTCGGATTGGTTAAGACGAGAAGTCGCCACCTATTCAACGCCGTCTATGAGAACAGAGAAGAGCTGTTCCTCGGAACATGCGAGAATAGGGGAGCCGATGGCGTTGGTGTTCTCGAATCTGAGTCTGTCGTTTACGGTAGAAGAGATGTGTAGGAATACCGGTTTTGCCAATCTTCATCGTCTGGGCTCCAACACCAAACTATGAAGAAGACGAAGTCGACGCATTCTGTCTGTACTCGAAGAAGTTCTACAGAAAAGACCTACCTTCTTCAAGGTTATCGCTGGAGATTTACACGTGAAGACTTGACCTAGAAGAACGTCTGAAGAAAACCACATTTCTACCCACAAATTGAAATGGAGCGAGCAATGTAAGCTGCTGCCTAAGTTTATCATACTGAGCAAGACCAATCGTGGTAACTCGCAATTCCAGAAGCCCCAGCCTCAACGCTGGACGTGGGAGTCTCCTGGTGAAGAGTATCATGACGAAATAGACCACATCATAGTAAATAGAAGGTTTTGCCTAACCGATGTCGCTGTTGTACCAAAATTCTACACTGGATCAGACCATCGTCCCCTTCGTGCAAGACTCCATTTCTGGCAGAAAGGATGAAAAGTCGCTAAATTCAAAAAAACTAAGTTCCAGAACCGCCATAAACTGGGACTTATTCAATTCATTAGCTGGCTGTTGGGAAGATGCCGTTGTCGATAACATCGACGAAGAATGCGATCGGCTCATTCAACATCTTCACGTTAGTGCTATGAAAGCTGAGAGTTCGAAAGTCACCAAGAGACATCTGTCTCCAGAAACACTGGAGCTGAAACGTCAGCGTGGAATCGCACGAGCTGCAGGCAACCGCGAACTAACGTCCGAACTTGCAAAACGATGCAGACAGGCGATAAAAGAAGATTTTAAAGAGAGAAGAGCAGCAGTAATGGTCGAAGATGCAAAGGCTGGGAAAAGCATTTGCAAAGTCCACCGAAGCTTCACCAATTACAAGATCAAGATGATTGAACCCCGACGCCCAGACGGAACAGTCACAACTTCTAGGAAGGTATTGGAGAATACTATCCACGATTCCCACCGGTTGTCCCTTACAAAATTCGACAGGCTATTCCGTCGGTGAAGAATCGAACAACACCAGTTCCGAATAAAATAAGATCTGAACACCTGAAGAACCTCCTGCCAATCATAATAAACATTGACATGGCTCTTTACACGACGCACTGTCACAGCGTAAGGTTCGTTTTCAGTGAAAGACCAGCAAAGCTGTTATTGTTCAAGAACAGTCACCCCAAGATATTGACAACTATCGCCTAATTTGCTTGCTGTCTGTCGTCTACAAACTTTTCACTCGTCATCCTAAACGGGACTGACAGAACACTGTGTGAAGGACGGCCAAGTGAGCAGCAGGGTGTCGAAAAGGATTCATTATGATGGATCACATTTCCACGATAACAAGACTAAATGAAGTATGCCGAGAGCACAGGAGACCGCTCTATCTCACTTTCACCGATTTGAAGAAGGATTTGATGCAGAGTTGAGATAGAAGCAGTTAAGGAAGCTCTCGATAGTCAAGGAGTACCTACTCAGTATATAAAGACTCTTCGTGGATGTACAAAAATTTCACAACCAAGACATCAGCATTCAACAACGATATTAATATCGACATTAAAAGAGGTGTTAGACAAGGCGATACCTTCTCGCCAAAATAATTTACCACCATCCTTGAGACTACGCATCCCTCTCATGTGAGGGATTTCGACCCAGTTAATCGCGAGGCAATGTGACGCGTTCCCACGTGGTGGATAGGGGGTTAATCGCGGACTAAAAGCGACCGTTGTTTTCCTGAGACGCAGGTGGATCCAGGGGATGGACTCCCTGTTTCTACTGCGCTGATTTGGCAAATACTTTCTGTATTTGCTAGGCGTATTCATGCATTCGTGTGTGGGTGAGTTCTTGCTAATGCGGATTGTATTCTACGAGTCAATTCTGCCAAAAGTCTGCAATCAAGTGAGTGGGAAGTATATGGGAGGGGGTTAGGAGTCACCACCAACAAATAAGCTCCATGACCACTCTGGGAAAGCCTGGTAAGCCATATGTGAGTATGTCCAGCCCCCATGTTCAGAGCTCAGCAAGCTACACGTGGGTATCAAAAAGCTAATTCGGCGGCGTTAGGTAGTGGAGTGTGGAGAGGTTGCTAAAATCTCAGGGCCAATGTAAGCTGCCTAGATCGCAAAAAACTAAGACGACGATCTGTACCTACAATGCACGTACACTTGCATCCGAGTCGTCGATAGACGAGTCGCTCACGCAGGCAAAAAGGATAAGGTACGACGTCATCGGCCTGGCCGAGACCAGAAGACGCCACCCATTCAACGTCGTCTATGACACCGGAAAAGAACTGTTCCTCAGAACATGCGACAGTAGAGGAGTCGGCGGCATCGGCGTTCTCCTCAACACGAGTTTGCCCTGAACATCGATTCATTCGAACAACTAACAACCCGAATCGGACGTTTACGATTAAAAAGATGTGAATCAATTCCGGCTTTGACAATCTTCGTCGTTTACGCGTCGACATCAGACTATGACGAAGAAGAAGTCGAAGCGTTCTATATGGACTTGGAGAAGTTCTACAGAGACCATACATTCTTCAAGGTCATCATTGGAGGTTTTAACGCTAAGATTGGACCAAAAAGAACGTTTGAAGAACGTTACATTGGAACCCACGGAGTAGAATGGAACGAACAGGGTGAGCGGCTCTCTGAGTTTACCATAACGACCGAGACCATCTATGGTAACTCGCAGTTTCAGAAGCGCCACCCTCAACGCTGGACGTGGGAGTCTCCCAGTGGAGAGTACTATAACAAAATAGACAACATCATAGTAAACGGAAGGTTTCGCCCAATCGGTGTCGCTGTGGTCCTAAAATTCTACACGGTAACCGGAGTCGACTTAAGTAAATGTCGGAAAGCATTGGTTCCGCCTGGCTAATGCTTGGTGTTCTAAGAATGATGTCAGTAGCGAAGTGAAGATAGTGTAATTGACGACCATTGATTTTCACTCCTATGTTGTCCCATTCTACTGCTCGCATGACGTCCTCAAGGGTGGCGGTAAATAATTTCGGATAGTAGGCACCATCCTACAACGATATTATCATTGACGTCAAAAGAGGAGTTAGGCAAGGCGGTACCATCTCGCGAAAATTATCTATCGCTACCTTCCAGCGAACGTTGGAATGAGATAATATGTTAATGAAAATCGATAGTCGGCAGTTACACCATCTTCGTTTTGCTGATGACATCGTCCTTATAACACCAAGCATTGGCCAATCGGAACGTATGCTTGCCGACTTTGATAAAGCATGTGGGTTGGTCCTCGACTAAATCTCACAAAAGCGATGTTCATGGATAACGGATTGGTTTCGTATGCCCCATTCACGCCCAACGGAACATATGTCTGCGAATGCTCCTAATACGTCTATCTAGGTGGGGAAATCAACATGGTGAACGACTTTGCTCCAGAGTTGGGCAGGATGAAGCGAGCGAATTGGAGAGCTTTCAAGAGCATCGAAGATGTGGTGAAGAAAAAAAGAATATCCCCTCCATGCCTGCCTTTTCGACTCCAGGATTCCTCCTGCCTTAACCTATGCATCAGAAATATGGTCGCTACGTAAGCAGTGGGAGAGTGCACACGGCGTTATTGAAGACGCAGTCGAAAGGACTATCCTAGGTTTATCCCGTACCAGGAATGTGAGAAAACGATCGGACGTACGTCAACGCTCGAAAATCAAAGGCGCCATTCTAAATGCCAAACTATTGAAGATAATGTAGGCCGGACACTTAATGCGTATGAACGACAACCGCAAGACAAGAGCCGTTTGCGCTTGACTCATCGGGATATGAAACGCACAGCAGGGATATCACCAACACATTGGTCAGAGTTCTTCACGAAACGCCTAGAAGAGAAATTTCATCATCAACGAGTCATTAGAGCGAGCAGCACACATTGGACTACTCTTGCACAAGAGAGAAAGGAGTAGAGGGTTTACGGTCGCTCGGTCATGTCACCAATGGGATGCTAAGTGTCACATGTTATACTTGTGCTTATATTTGCATTCTTGGATGACACCGTTATAGGAGTTGTGGTCGTCTTAACACATATTCTACTATCTTCGTTCTCTGAAAGTCGTCGTCTACACTGCGATCTCTTTCATGCATGGTAACGTTTTCCAATATTATTCCGCATTATACAAACCGTTCCCAGCTGATTATACAGTCTATAGATATGACCTACAGACGACTCAACCTACTATCCTGTATAGAATCTATCCTTACAGCAATATCTCCTCGCAACATTGATGGTCCAGACTGTGAAACCCGGCTTAGTGATACGTGCAGGTTTTACTTCAAAATAGATAGTTCAGGTTTTTCGTTGATGGTAGCGATAAGGTTGTCGATATGAAAGAGGATCTGACTCACACTGCAGCTTCAGTGGCATTTGAGTCGAACAATGTCCTTTGTTTCGGGTTTGTAATTTGCTCACCAGCTCACCCGAAAGATAGAGACACAGCCAATCCTCCTACGTACAACATACACAAAGGCAAAGAATATGACAGGCACCAAGCAACATGACGGAAAGCATACGTCAGCTATTCTATGAAATAGCTGTTCAAGAGCTACGAGCTACAATTTCTTGGATACTACGCAATATTAAGAGAACCTACTCCAAGAAAATCAAAAACACCAGAAGTGCTTTAAACCAAAATGAGACTATATATATATATATATATATATATATATATATATCGCGACTATCTGTAGTACAATACTACATCTGAACACATGAAAAGTAAGTGCATGAAGTACTTCAATAAAAATTTATGCAGAAAAAGCAAAGTAATAAAACTGGTTTTCGTAATGCAAAATAACAAGTGAAAGCTAGGCTGAGATCATCTACAAAAAATGACTGCAATATCCAGAGACCTCATTAGGCATAGCGTCTAGTTCTTGATGACATAGTGTACCATTAAATAACTCCGTTAGAAATGTAAAAAAAATATACGATGAATATGACGGGAGAGGCTTACGAAGACAACGAGGAGACAAATGTTGTTCATTCTATTCACGAAAGGCAGTGTGTAAAAACGTCACTATATAGACACGGTTCACCGAACAAAGCAACATCCGGCATAAGGCACACTGAGATAAATTCTATTCAGAATCATACAAATGAAGAAAACCCGCTTGAAAGATTAGGCTGAGCCTGAAAGGCGGTCGACGATTCACTACTTTCAGTCGATACGGCTCTAGACGACGACCCTGCTGGCACCGCGCCGCAAATAGCATCACTAGCTTTCACCCGTCGCCATGTGTCGCTGTAATGATGAAAAATCAAGTAAAGAACAAATAAAACAAAAGAAAACTAGTTGGTCTCATCTGATTATCAATTACCCAGGAACCTATGGCACAAAATAAGGAATGGATCTTAAGAAAAGGCAAAGATGTAGAGATTGTTGAATGGCAAAAAAGCAACAATACGCCAGGTTTTTTGCAAATTCTATCCATCGAAGTTCATCCAACACTTCTTACCAAGCTATTTGAATAGATGTTGCTGTAACCATCCCATTTATACCACTAAAATTAACATTTCTGAATTCACAGATGGACCCACCGATACTGATCACTGGCACCATAATGGCTTGCAATATTTTCCGTTGGATGGTCTGCTTCATCTTTAACACTTGTGTGGCCGTCATCTTCATCATCAAACGAATCGTCGGCAAAATCGTCCAGATGAATAGCATTCTCCACATGACTGTATCCCACCCGGACTGAACTTCCGCGAGAATGTTGACTCCTAAGACTCAAGTACACTTGGGTGGGATTCCGCTGTTAAACTTTCCTTTTGTATTTTACCTCGGAGCGACCTAACCCCAAGAAATAAAACCTGATTCACGGCAGACCATACGGACCCAAAAACTTACACGAACCTGTTCAACGGATTACCGTAATCACAACGATTATCGTATTTCGATTTGCTCAGCATATCGACGGTCTCTCGTTGTGTGACATAAGCACTTCCTCGTACATCCCGACCAACTAATGTACTCAACCTAAACTATGTTAAAGATGACAATCCAATACCAAAATGTAAATTAGAATTGGGACCGAGTTTCTCACCATCTGAACCCATTTCTAAGGTGACCTTGCGTAGGGTCGCATGTAGTTTACATGAACTTCAAGATAGAC
Source organism: Angiostrongylus costaricensis (assembly GCA_900624975.1). Lineage (NCBI taxonomy): Eukaryota > Metazoa > Nematoda > Chromadorea > Rhabditida > Metastrongylidae > Angiostrongylus > Angiostrongylus costaricensis. The sequence goes on along the minus strand of UYYA01004569.1, from coordinate 7,506 downwards.
TCCGCAAAAAAGCTAGGGATGAAACGCAAAATAGGCGCGAACAACAAAAAGTATGGACAATACCAGTACCACCATTCCCTCAACCGTTCTTTAGACAACAAGACCCCTTAATGAAGTTGATGTCAAATTTCGGATGTTTACGAATGAAACTTTCAAAGTCCTTAATCACTATCGCGCTAAAAGATACTGCTCCAACCTCACTGAAATACAAAAACGTGGTAAGCGGGAGGTACGAGAGCTGATAAGATCAAAAACATAAGACTATCCGTTAGTGATAAGGGTGGAGAGTTTGTTCTAATTCTCCATCAGTTAAATGTTGAGATAACGGAAAAGCACCTAGAAGATACTTCTCTTTATCGTCCGTCGTCTGAGAAGGGAATTTAAATGTCAATACCGAAAGTTAAACAACGAATGGGTTAAAGTGGCAAGGGCGGCTGGGTTAAAACCATCAGTTATCTCTTATCTCAAAATTCACTTACCAACATGTCCCGTCCTGTACTTGCTTATCAAAACCCATAAGTTAGTATCGAGCGATGATCTCGTGTCTACCGATCCATCGTTATTTAAGGTTAGACCTATCATTAGCTGCGTGGACGTGCCAACGGATAGAATAACGTGGTTAATAACCCTAATACTTACTCAGTTGTTGAAGTACATTCCAGCTCATCTAACGAACACCCAAATGTTCCTGGATCGTCTACGTAACGCGCGACCCAACAGCGCGTACGTGGTGGAGTCCTTCGACGTCACTGCCCTCTATACGAACGTGTCGAATGACTCCGCTATGCAAACCATAAACGAGCTCCTTATACAACACGAAGCAGCAATAAACATGTACGGCTTCTCGATTCAACAGTTGATGACACTCTGAAAGAAGTGCCTGAACTGCTCAATCTTCAGATGGTCCGGGAGGTATTACGCACAAATGAGAGGGCTGGCAATAGGACAACGACTGGCACCAAGCCTTGCCATTGCATTCATGTCTAAGGTGGAAGCGCCAGTAATCGACTTCGGTCCGTTACTCTACTGTAGATATATAGATGACTGCTTGGTCATTTGTTAAACGCAAGAAGAAATCGACAGATGCTTCGAGTTGTTGAACACACAGTCAGAGTATATTAAATTCACCCGAGAGAAACCAAAAGAAGACTGGTTTCCATTTCCGAACGTGCAAATTAGCCTATCAGGAAACGGCTACATTACGAAGTGGTATCGAAAGCCAAGTAGTAAAAACATCCTGGTTCATTACCTCTCTTCTCACCCCTCTCACACGAAAAGGGCGCTTGTAAGAAACATGTATCGAACAGCTATCAGCATGTGCACAGGAAGACAACAGAGAGAGGAGTCCCGGAACTTGGAGCGGCAAAAGCCATTTTTAATGGCTACGAAACCGTAGCTCAAGATAGGTGTAGACGAAACCACAGGTACTCCAACGATAACTCTAGCGATAACAAGGTCCCGTTTATACTGCCCTTCATTTCAAATGAAGTAAGTGCAGCTATAAAACGCTGTTTAAGAAGGGCCAGCCTAGAGAATTCGGAAACGACAATCGAAATACCACCGAGTAATCTAAGGCGCCAGCTAGTTCGTAACCGCCTATCCGACCGCACATGTGCAACGGAAAATTGCTTACCTGACATGGACACAGTTATCACCCATGTATTACTCCGTGCGGCTGCTATCCATCAACTAACTTAAATACTTACAACAAATAAACGGTAGGTGTTTGAATGAAGCTGTTTCTTATGCGAATGCAAATCGAATTGTCAAGTTTTATCTGCTAGGGTTGTGAAAGTGTTTGGCTGAGTAGATCACATCTCAATTTGACCTTTCCAGGCTCTGAAGAAGGCGAAACCGCCGAAACGTCAGCAATTGTGTTCTAATAAATTCTATATTAACAACCTCGTGTCTGCTTATTGATGAAAAACATTGGAAAATTGCTTAATTTGCCTCAATGGTAGAGACGGTAACTGCATGAGTTCGGGTACAGCCTATTTGATCTTTTGTAAAGCGTGCGGGGACGAATACGTTGGCGAAACGGGTAGACCACTCTGCGTACGTATAAAAGAACACCTAGTCGGCAAACGTAAGCCAAGTACTCCACCAGGTACGCATAGCACGCAGAAACATAACGGAGAAGATTTTGAAGTAAGGGTTACGATCCTCGCGCAAGAATCGAGAACACAAGCGCGCAAAACTCTAGAGGCATTCTGGATAAATTCCAAGAATCCGAAAATGAACCGCAGGGAGGAATGCCTCGCGATATCACGAGATCACGCGCGATATTGGACAGTATATAAACCTGTTATTCTGATGGGAGGGGCACATTACGCTTCCATGTGAATTTGGTGCGGTCGGTCTTCACGCGACACACTCAGTTGAAGACTCATAGAAAGCGGTGAGTGTGCAGAGCTATGCTAAATGTGATTGAAATCTTGGTTTAGCGTTTTCTCTGTTTGGTTATAGAGGCGTTTGGCCGAATGGATTGCTGTCAACTTGACCCTTCCAGACTCTGAGGAAGGCGAAATCCGCCGAAACGTCAGCTTGTGCGTAAATAAAGAAATAAAATAGCACCTCGTGTTTGCTGAACAGAAGTATAAAGGTATATATCCAAAATGTAAACTTTAATACTTAGTCACTGATGCTTATCTATTCAATAAATCCTATAGTTTTTCAGAACTAAAATAGCTATAACGGTGCTAACAGCAAGCACCTGTCAACGCCAACGAACTGGGAAGCACAAATCGGAATTGAACTCCGATAAGCCAAAGCTGCAGTAGAAATCACAATTTTTAACTGCTTATTTACTGCATATTATTTTAAAAGACAAACAATGGACAGTGAAGAAAAATAGGAAACAATAATAATAGATAGTAAATAAAAAGCTAAACATTGTTATTTCGACTACAGCTTCAGCACAACGGAGTCAATGCCTCCATGCTCCGATTTGGGCTCCTCAGACCAATCTCGTTGACAAATGATTGCTGATGGTATCGTTAAGGTAGAAAAGTGGCTGAAAGAAAGGTAAACCAAGGGTCTCTGTGGTGCAGTGAGCAGTACGCGAGCACTCGGAAAGGGTAATCGCCGGTCTGAAGAACCTGGGGACCGAATTTTGCAAATGTCCCAGCATCACTGTGGTAGTGTATCACATAATACCCTTCCAGGAAAAAGAACAAGCAATAAATAAGTAGTTGAATATTAAAATACCCTCGCTCTATCCTCCTAAAACTACGTACAATTCATCCACAACGCTATTTTTGCTTCTTTCCCTAAAAGAAAAACGAAAATCTGTGTTCTTCAGGCGTTTTAGGTAAGAAATGACAAGGACCATCTTCAGAGTTTTAAGAGCGACAAGATAGCTGGTTGAAATCTTCCATAATTATTAGAGCTACTAGTTTACAACAACAGAATCAAATATTATTTTAAGTGATATATCGAGAAAATATCACCTAACATTTGTTAGTAAACGAAGAAGGATCAATACGTGGGTTACGCAAAAAATACTCATCACACTCAATGAATTTCTGGTGCATGATGGGCACCAAAATGAAAGATGACAGTAACGAATGGACGAAAAGAAAAACAGCTCCACCTGTTCAACGCCTCTTGATTCGGTAGTGTTGGAATGGCATCCGTCTCCAAGCCATACATATTAACTACGCTCCCACCACCGTCAACGCTTTCACGCCCACGTAATCTTTCTTGATCTCCTAAGATACTACCATATGCAGGTGGATCCCGATCTGACAGCCACGACTGTTTCGTACCAGGACGCGTCGGCAAATCGTTTCTAGAATGGCGCAATTTGATATGTTTACTTAATACTTTCACACTATTACTTATATACTGCACACACATCGTGTACTTAAAAATACGTATACAATGTATAACTTTTATCTACTGCCCATTATTTCCTTCATGATACGTTATTATTTGAAATACAACCGCAATGACGCTGAGACGCATGCAAAACTTGGACCTTAGGCCAGATCGAACCCCGATTACCTTTACCGGAGGCGCACGTGCTACGCACAGCACCATTGAGGCACTCGTTTTGCTTTTCTCTCAACCAAACTTTTTACCCTAACGATGCCACTAGTAATCACCCGTCAATAGGAATGATCTGGGGAGCATAAATCAGCAAATATTTCAGCATAATTGTGGTTGTATTTCACATGATACCCTGCCAAGAAAAAAAATAATGGGCAGTAGATAAAAGTCATACACTGTGATTTCGACTATAGCTCCAGCTTAACTGGGCTTGATGCCGAATTGTGCTCCCCAGATCATTCCCGTTGATGGGTGATTGTTGATGGCACCGTTAGGGTAAAAAGACTAGTTCAGAGAAAAGCAGAACAAGGGCCACAGTGGTGCTCGGCGTAACACGTTCCGTAAGGTGTAATCACGGTTCGAACTTCCTTGAGACCCAAGTTTTGCAAATACGTATATATCTAGTACACATAAGCATGCATTATTGAAAAATTCACTCTAAATATTTGAAATTCTCAGTAACAATCAAAGAAGAAACCTATTAAGAGTAAAGGGAAAAACAGAATATGTTATATGAAGTCTAACAATTGATACAGTTTCAACACTCTCGCGACGACGCCTAATCTCTAGTTTGCTGCGGACTGGACGACGCCTAATTTTCAGCGTTTGTGGACCCGCTGGTTTTTTGAAAACAAACAGTAATTTTCCGACAACTAGAGGACTTCGTAGAGTGTGGAAATGAATGAATCATTCTATGGAAATGAATTATATTTATAGTGATATTTAATAGAGATCCTTCCCCGGATCTCACTCATATGAGGGACCTCGAGCCGGCTAGTCGCGAGGCTACGTGGTGCGTTCCCAGGTGGCGAATAGGAGGTTAATCGCGGGCCAAAAGCGACCTTTGCTTCCCTGAGACGCAGGTTGATCCAGGAGATGGACTCCCTGTTTCTACTGCGCTGATTTGGCACATACTTTCCGTATTTGCTAAGCGTAATCATGCATGCATGTGTGGGTGCGTTCTTGCCTATGCAGATTGTATTCTACGAGTCAATTCGGCCAAAAGCCTGCAATCAAGTGACTAGAAAGTATATGGGAGGCGGACTACCCGTGAGTACACCCAGCTCCTACGTTCAAAGCCCAGCAAGCTATATGTGGGTATCAAAAACGCTAAACAAAGTAAAAAAAAAGGGCTTCATTCCCCTGATCCCGAAAGAGCTCTCAATTTCGCAGCGTTGGGTGGTAAGACGAGTTCGGAGAGGCTGCTAAAATCTCAGGGCCAATGGAAGCTGCCTGGATTTCAAACAACTATAGTGACGATCTGTACCTACAATGCACGTACGCTTCCATCCGAGTCGTCGATAGAATAAGACTCGCTCATGCAAGCAAAAAGGATAAGGTACAACGACATCGGCCTGGACGAGACGAGAAGACGCCACCCATTCAACGTCGTCTATGACACCGGAAAAGAACTGTTCCTCAGAACATGCGACAGTAGAGGAGTCGGCGGCATCGGCCTTCTCCTCAACACGAGTTTGCCCTGAACATCGATTCATTCGAACAACTTACAATCCGAATCGGACGTTTACGATTAAAAAGATGTGAATCAATTCCGGCTTTGACAATCTTCGTCGTTTACGCGTCGACATCAAACTATGACGAAGAAGAAGTCGAAGCGTTCTATATGGACTTGGAGAATTTCTACAGAGAAGACCGCACATTCTTCAAGATCATCACTGGAGATTTCAACGCCAACACTGGACCAAGAAGAACATCTGAAGAATATCACATTGGGACCTATGGATTAGAATGGAACGAACAGAGTGGGCGGCTGTTTGAGTTTATCATAGCGACGAAGACATGGTAACTCGCAGTTCCAGAAGCCCCACCCTCAGCGCCGGACATGGGAGTCCCCCAATGGAGAGTACCATAACGAAATAGACTACATCATAGTAAGTAGAAGGTTTTGCCTAACCGATGTCGGTGTTGCCCCAAAATTCTACACGGGATAAGACCATCACCTCCTTCGTGCAAGATTCTATTTCTCGCGGAAAGAAGAAAAAGCCGCTAAATTCTAAAATCGAAGTCCCAGAACCATCGTAAATTGGGATTTATTCAATTCATTAGTCGGCTGTTGGGAAGATGCCGTTGTCAATAACATCGACGAAGAATACGATCGGCTCATTCAACATCTTCACGTTAGTGCTATGAAAGCTGAGAGTCCGAAAGTCACCAAGAGACGTCTATCTCCAGAAACACTCGAGCTGATACGCCAGCGTGGAATCGCACGAGCTGCAGGTAACCGCGAAATAACCTTCAAACTTGTAAAACAATGCAGACATGCGATAAAAGAAGATCTTAATGACAGAAGAGTAGCAGTAATGGTCGAAAGACTACTCTGTCTCACTTTCATCGATTTACAGAAGGCCTTCAATTCAGCTGAGATAGAAGCAGTTTTGGAAGCCCTTGATAGTCAAGGAGTCCCTACTCAGTAGATAAAGATTATTCGTGAGCTGTCCAAAAATTCGACAACCAAGATATCGCTATTCTACAACGATGTTAACATCGACGTCAGAAGATGGGCAAGACAAGGTGGTATCATCTCACCAAAACTATTCACCGCCACCCTGGAGAACGTCATGAGAACATTTGAGTGTGATAAGATAACGTGCCTGAAAAGTCAGGGGTCACCTTGTTGGGAGGCATAACTCGTTCATAGGATATATGATATGACCATTTTACAACGATATTAACATTGACGTCAAAAGAGGAGTCAGGCAAGGCGATACCATCTCGCCAAAATTATTTACCGCCACACTCCAGAACGTCATGCCAACATTGGAATGGGATAATATGGGAGTGAAAATCGATGGTCGGCAGTTACACCATCTTCGCTTTGCTGATGACATCGTCCTTATAACACCAAACATTAGTCAGGCAGAACGTATGCTTGCCGACTTTGATAAAGCATGTGGATTGGTCTTCGACTAAATCTCACAAAAACGATGTTCATGAAGAACGGATTGGTTTTGCATGCCCCATTCACGCTCAATGGAATGAATATCTCCGAATGCTCCAGTTATAACTATCTAGGTCGGGAAATCAATATGAAGAACGACTTAGCTCCAGAGCTCCAGAGGTGAGCAGAAGAAAACGAGCGGCTTGGATAGCTTTCAAGAGCATCGAGGATGTAGTGAAGAGAACAAGGAACACTCCGTCCCCACCTTTTCGACTCAACGGTACTTCCTGCTCTAAAGTATGCGTCAGAAACCTAGTCGCTACCTAAGTAGTATAAAAGATCAAAGCGTTATTGAACGCGCAGTCGAAAGGACGATGCTAGGAGAATCCCGTTTCAAGCAAGTAAGGGATGGGATCCGAAGCCCCGACCTGCGTCAACGATCAAAAATCAAGGATGCCGTTCTGTACGCCAAAGAGCCGAAGATAAGGTGGGCCGGACACGTAATGCGTATGAATGACAACCGATGGACAAGAGCCGTTAGTGACTGGATTCCTCGG
>UYYA01004568.1:0-88846 GCA_900624975.1 Angiostrongylus costaricensis | reverse complement strand
AACCATGCGTGTAGCCTCGATCATTTGCCTTCTTCTCTCAGAATGTCCAAAAGTTTTATTGCACTTTAAGTATAGGCTGAGCCTGTCTTGTTTGTATTCGTATTTACTATAAGCGCTCAAAGACTCCCAGAGAGTATTGAAACGAAGCAGATTAGAGCAAATTTTTCATTATTTTATATCATCCGTCTTCACCTCCCACATTCGGATCCATTGTCCACGGATACCTTCCAACTTTTTACGCGTGGCCTCGGTTGCTGCTTAACCGTTTTCATTTCATTCTGAATGTCGTAGAATGCTGGTCGTGCAGTTCTCCCCGGACCCATGGGATGACCGGGCTGGAGCGTTCCCAGTTGTATTGCGGAAAGTGGTTTCTTTGCCGGATCAGTTCGGTACCATTTTCCCGACACCGGAAAGATGCGAGGCTTGGTTGGCCCAGGGCGGAATCGAACTAGGACTATGCTCGTGATGGCGAGCATCACTACCACTGTGCTATCCGACCTTGATCGAAGTGAAAATGATGAAGCTCTGGAGTTCAGTAGAAAATGTTACTCAAGATACTTGTCGATTTCTACTTTTAATTAGCTCATGTACACATGGAAAAGACCGATGTACTCAACTAGTTTCTGAAAATCATAGTGGTAATTTGTCAAAGGGTTATTAATACTCGTTAGTCTGCAATATTTGAGGGTAACACTTCAAATAAAGTGCAGTTAGTCAATAAGATTCTTCTTTTTTGAAACATTCTGTGTATGAGAGGAAGAAATGTTGAACTAACATGTATGGATAAATAAAAGGATAAAGCTCTTGGCGTTGATCAATCTCTGAGGGGTGGAATGCTCGGTGCACCATGTGCGCTGATCAATTCCATGTGTCTTAAAGGCGCCTCCGACCACTGCCTCACACGCCCCTGACGTGTATGAAACTGTAGCAAACTTACGAATTAAATGGTTTTGTTTGGAATCGTCGCAAAATTATTCTTTTGGACCTTGCTCAATAAGAAGGATTTCAACGTATGTTCCTATGAAGTCTACTAGATCACGCGGGTGAAACAACTCCAAGCCGTAGACCACTGTGTTCATGTAATTAACAGGGAACATAACCTTTACCTTTGTGATGTGTCAGAAATTAGTGAAACCCCTTTGGTGATTAGTCAACCGCATAGTTCATGTTTACAGAGATCGCGATATACAGTTAATGTATGGGTTGGAACTCTTGATTTCCTGCAATTCAGAGTAGCTTGTAATTCTATGCAAAGTAATTCCCATGACCGACTTTCTGTTAACCTCGGCATTAATTGATAATTCAATGTTTTTCATCAATAAGCAGACACGAGGTTGTTAATGTAGAATTTATTAGAACACAATTGCTGACGTTTCGGCGGTTTCGCCTTATTCAGAGCCTGGAAGGGTCAAATTGAGATGTGATCTGCTCAGCCAAACACTTTCATAACCCTAGCAGATAAAACTTGATAAATCGATTTGCATTCGCATAAGAAACAGCTTCATTCAAACACCTACCGTTTATTTGTTGTAAGTATTTAAGTTAGTTGGTGGATAGCCGCCGCACAGAGTAATACATGGTCGATAACTGGGTCCATGTCAGGTCATTGGATCAGCCTGAGGTATGGCGCTAGGTCACGCGTGATGACAAGACACTCCTCCTTGCGGTTCATTTTTGAATTTTTGGCATTGATCCAAAACGCTTCAAGAGTTTTTCGCGCTGATGTTTTCGATTCCTGCGTAAGGATAGTGACTCCTACCTCAAAATTTTCTCCGTTGTGTTCTTGCATCCTATGCGCGCCTAGTGGAGTATTATGTTTTAGTTTAGATTTACCGACTATGTGTTCTTTTATGCGGACGCAGAGCGGTCTACCCGTTTCGCCAACATATTCGTGCCCGCACGCTTTACAAGAGATCAGATAGACTGTACCCGAACTCATGCAATCACCGTCTCTACCATTTGGGCAAATTATGCAGTTTTTTGTTGTACATAGACGGTCGTACAGGCGGTTGCGAACTAGCTGGCGTCTTAGAGTGTCCGGTGGTATTTCTATCACTCTTACGGAATTCTCTAGACCGGCCCTTATTAAGCAGCGTTTTATAGCCGCACTTATTTCGTTTGAAATAAAGGGCAACAGAACGGAGCCTTGTTTTCACTAGAATCATCGCTCTGGGGCGTGGGATTTCCTCGATGCCTATCCTGAGAAGCTACAATTTCGTAACCATTTGAGATGGCTATTTGCCGCGCCAGTTTCGAGGATTCTTCCCTCTGCTCTCTACCTGTGCACACGCTGGCGGCGGTTCGAAACATATTTCTTATAAGCGCTCTTTTAGTGTGTGAGGGGTGAGAAGAGCGGTAGTGAACCACTATATTCTTACTGCTCGGCTTTCGATACCATTTTGTGTTGTAGCCGTTCTCGGATAGGTTAATTTGAAGGTTTAGAAATGGAAGCCAGTTTTCTTTCGGTTTCTCACGGGTGAATTTTATGTACTCTGACTGTTCTATGCAAAGTGTTTCACCTTGCGCTGGCTCGTTCGTTACCTTATGTAACCAGACTGCACGATTCGAAATTCGCTCTTCAAGAATGCATTCGGAAGCTTGTATTTTTGAACAGGTGAATTCTAAAATAAATCTATACGTATTGTTTTCCAGGAACTCTGTTGGTACAGATTGAGTTCGTGCGAAAGCAACAGATGAAGTTTTCTTCAAAAAGCATAGTCGTCATGATGGCTCTTAACTGAGGAAGAGTAACTACTTACCAAATCCGATGGCTGTATGTATTTCATTGGAAACGAACGACGGGATGAAAGGGACCAAGTTTCCACTAAATCTATCGTTCTGTAGAGTGGTTTTGCCTCCAAACATATTCCGAGTTGCAACAATTTCATAACTATTGGAAGTGGCTATTTCTCGCCTGATGTTAGAGGATATCTCCTTGTGCTCTCTTTCTGTGAACGCACTGGTGGCTGCTTGAAAAATGTTTCTTACAAACTCCGTTTCTGCAGACAAGTGGTGAAGGGAGAACTAATGGAGCGACACGTTTTTACTACATGGCATTCGAAACTACTTGGTTACGTATCCGTTTTTGGAAAGGTTAATTTGAGCGTTCAGAGATGAAAAAAGTTTTCCTTCGGTTTCTTTCGTGTAAATGTTATGTACTCTTACTGTGCATTCAATAAATCAAAACATTTGTCCATCTCCTCTTAAGTGTATCAGGTGACAAATCAATTAACTATGTTTCTACTGTGGAGTAAGGGGCGGTGATTGATCTCTGGCACTACAATGGTAAACATAGAGGCAAAGGTAAATGGCAAGGCTAGGAACCAGTCGCTGCCCCTTTGCCAACTCCCTCATTCATGCGTATTATTTTCCTTATCACCTGGAAGTAGACCAGTCTGGGCACTTTCTTTAGGGACCACGAGCTGTTGATTCGAGAAGAATTAAGTGTTTGTAGCTCCTTTTCTTTCCATAAGGAGTTCATGGATGGCTTTCAAAGCGGTGTCGTTGGACGCGTTGGTGTTAAGGGCGAAAATGCCGAAGGACTGCATCACATGCAGCGCTGTTCACGTTACGTAGATGACCGGAAAACATTTGGGCATTGGTCAGAAAGGCTAGGATGTGTTTCAGCGAACCGATGACAATTAGTTTTATAAGCCAGCCTATCCTCTCCGTAGGCCCATCAACACAATTGGTGATAGGACCAACCTTGGACGTTGAGGGATCGGTAAAGCATTAAGTGTGAAACGAGACAACTTGGTAATTCAATTTCCAACTGCAAAATAACTGATAACTTTAAACTTCTAGCCGCCACTTTGACCCATTCGTTGTTCAATTTTCGACATTGACTTTTGGATTGCAATTCAGATAATGTAGAAACATCATCATAATGTTGTTATCTAAGCAACAAACTGACTAGCAGTTAACACACGCCGTCCGTCTTCACCACTAATTGATAGTCTATTCCTGCCAACGGTTTACCGCCTCATCGTGGCTGGGAGGTGTTCCTGGGTGTCGAGCTGCGATGTACGGCGTATGGATTCGTCCCCCGGCAGGGTCTCCCAAGCTGAGACGGAGTCCGACGTTTCCATCAGGAAGGCTAGCTAAGAGTAAACCAATACCAGGATCAGCGACCGTATTGATCCAAAAGTCGCATGATGGTAAATCTTCCTCTATTCCACAAGGACTACGACTGCCTGTCGTGATGATGACCTCGGGCAGACTTTGGCCAGGCTGACCTCAAGATTCCAGGGAACCATAGTGGATTAGCAAACTAAACTCCGCAACACTTATGCCAGGACCCGCACAACCAGTGAGGACGGACCGTTCAGGTACCAAGTATCAAGTAGTTCCCTATTGCTTGTCAACCATCCAGGTGTGAACACCTCGTTGGCTGGGAAACGAGTGCCGAAACATTCGACGTCGGAGCGCAATTTTAGCTTTAGTGAAATTAAGGTTTATCCTCGCTATTTTGCTTCTAAATGTTTGAGCCAGCTTGTTCTTGTTGCAATTCGTGTGGAATAACGATTCGCCAAGAATTTATTAATTTTTCAGCGTTCAATTTTTGGCGTGGTTCAAATGGGTCGTTGGGGCCGTTCAAAAGAAGAAAGAGCAACAAAAACACTTCTTTTTCACTACCATCATGTGGCTTATAAATGTCTTTTCAGCTTATCTGAATTCACACAAAGAAGTGAGCGACGAGTTGCGACTAGGAACACCATAGTTCGACGATGACCTTGTGTATTCTCATGTTAAAGACATTTCATAGCAGCAAATGCTCTCCCGCTTCCCGTCACAATTAGTACGAAACGGCTCCGTTGCTTCCAGAATGTGAAGAAGTGAAAGTAGAGGAAGAGAAGCCCTTAATTCCTGTCTTCAATTCCAATTTTGGACGTGTACTCGGTGGTAGAGCGTCCAAAGGCATTTTCTCGAAGTTTGTCGAAGATAATGACAACCATTACTCGTAATATATTATTACCTAAAACAATTTTCGGACTTAAAAATAATCCACATTCCAACTTATAGAAATTCTTCATGAAGAATTTACGACCACGCCGATTCGCTGAATTTATCTCTGCTTTCTCGTTGGCCCGTCCACCTTAAAAACAGAATATCTCACAGCCGTCATCGTCAGTTAACACTTAGAAGTGCAACTTTAGTGAACTGCCACTAAAAAGCGTTGGACAGACCGACCTGTACGAGTTTACAACAACTCATTTTCCTTACGGTCATTTATTCTGCAAACAGAGGTTATCACTGTAATTCAATGTTTTTCATCAATAAGCAGACACGAGGTTGTTAATATAGAATTTATTAGAACACAATTGCTGACGTTTCGGCGGTTTCGCCTTCTTCAGAGCCTGGAAAGGTCAAATTGAGATGCGATCTACTCAGCCAAACACTTTCATAACCCTAGCAGATAAAACTTGATAAATCGATTTGTGTTCGCATAAGAAACAGCTTCATTCAAACACCTACCGTTTATTTGTCGTAAGTATTTAAGTTAGTTGGTGGATAGCCGCCGCACAGAGTAATACATGGTCGATAACTGGGTCCATGTCAGATCATTGGATCAGCCTGAGGTATGGCGCTAGGTCACGCGTGATGACAAGACACTCCTCCTTGCGGTTCATTTTTGAATTATCAATTAATGCCGAGGTTAACAGAAAGTCGGTCATGGGAGTTATCACTGTATTTTCTGCACTAAACCGAGATCTGTAAAACACTGTGTTGTGGTTTCAAACCTGAGAACCAGCTCTCTGTTTTAAGTGGTTTACAAGAAAAAACTGTTTTTCGAACAAGTTCATTTAGCACCGCACAGTATTGGTGTTAGAAGGGATCACCATAGAGACTTTCTTTAGCCAAGCGTACAAGCGTCCATTTGGTCCACTTCAGGTTGCAGCTTGAAATTTAGAAACACGTTATCACTACGACGAGATGGTAAATCACTGAAAAGATCTGTACAAATGCAAATGTTGCATACTTCGTGTCGGCAGAACCAGTGATTTAATAAGGCTTCCATTAATGTTTTCCACATTGTGCACTTTGTCCAACTCTTGTTTCTGCTAACCTTCTATTGAAGGACAACTGAAGAGTGATGATAAAAATCTTGAGATAACATCTGCCGGCTAAGTTTCAGAAAGCATCGCTAAAACGCTCTATGGATGGTGCGTAGAGCTCTTGATGTCAATAGTGTACCAGCACACGTCTGTGCTACATAAAAGGGCGCTAGGAGGAGTGTCCAATAGAAAAAAAATGAGCGAGGATTTTTGCGTCCTTTAGTTGGTAGATGGCTTTTTTGAGAGGCTCGAATGCGGCACATGCTGCTTTCGTTCTTCTGTCTAATTCCTCCTTCATGTTCATCAAATGCCCAGGGTGCACGCACAAGGTGGTCGCTGTAATAGCAGAACCATCCAGTTCGATTTATTCGCCTCTGCACCATGAATTCGGGTCTTCGTCCCATTTCTATGCAGTGCAAGCCCCTTTTTCCGATTCGTTGATCTCATTTGCGTCGTCTTTGCTTCGTTGATACTCGTTGAAAATATAACGACGGCTTCTGCGAACAGAAGATTTGGTAGGAATTTTCAATCAAAACGTATGTCCTTTCTGTCCTATTCCAGGGGCTTTAGTGTCCACTGCAGTGATTTAGCAAACACCTTTACCGAAACTGTGTCGCCATGTCGAACTTTTCCCATGGGTTTTTGGTGGGAGAAGGTTGGAGACTTTGATGCAGAAGTCGCCATCCTCGTACAGGAATCTTGAACTTCTGCGCGTGAAACCCTAGAAGCGCTTTGGATGAGTTTCAAGGATCCAAAAGTGAACAGCGAGAAAGAGTGCTTCATTATCATGCGTGATCCCGAACGATATCTCAAGTTGATTTTGTAAGGCTCTATGCTACTGGTCTCCATCACAAACTGAAAGAGTTATGGAGAACAAAACGGTTGCTGGTAGCAGCGATTAGTAAAAACATGGCCGAGAGATAGGCAAAAGAAGAACCTTGGTTGGCGTGGTGAATACTACGCGAGCTTCTTGTAAGGGCTATGACCGGCTCGGAGCCCATGTGTCGCTCCGCGTTTTGCTGATGTCTCAGCACACTTGTGGTTCTATTCCACCTAAAAGGGTGGAATAAAAGGTGCTTAATGAGTGTTTAAAAGAAGCTCTTTCCCATTTGACTGAAATTTTTATATTTATTTGCATATTGTCACCATACATGAGATTGTGGTGTGCTAGAGAACGTACTGTGTGGATAAGAGTACGATTCTGACCCCAGTAGTATACCACTCGGCAACCTAAGGGCGAGTGAAGCGCAGTCCTTAAGATGCTCTTCATTCCATATGCGGTCTCTGGATCAATCCAGTACCACGGTGCCTCCAGTGCCGCTTCATTAAGCTTTCCATTTCTTCGGCGTCAGCAAATTGATACCAGACCTATCTGGGAAGACAGGAGTACTAACGTGATAAATCGAGTCCACCGCAAGTGTATATTGGCCAGACGTGCACTCAGTCTTCCCTAACGATGCTTGATTATTTATTTATGTGATCTTATAAACTGATCTTCTTAAGCTGGCGCGAGGTTGGTACAGATCTTCGTTGTCGTTGTCGTTGTCGTTGTTTTTGATGTTATTGAATGATGGCTGACGTTTCGGCGACTTCGCCTTCCTCAGAGCCTGGACGTACTTTATGTTAGAATACTTTTTTTTTAGAATATTATTAAACCGACAGTCAGAGTATATAAAATTTACACGAGAAAAACCTACCGGGAACTGGCTTCCATTCTTAAACATCCAAATAAAGCTCTCAGTAAGTGGCTATGTAACAAAATGGTATCGCAAGCCAAGTAGTAAAAACATTCTAGTTCGCTGCCTCTCCTCTCATCATTCACTCATGAGGAAAGCACTTATCAAAAATATGTATCGTACGGCTAAAAATGTGTGTACAGGAGAAGAGGAAAGGAAAGAATCGCAAAACCTGGCACGAAAAATTGCCATTTCCAATGGCTACGAAGTAGAAGCCACTCGGGTTAGAGGAAAACGTTGGGTAGTTTCCCAAAATAATATTTCAGACGACAGTAGGATCTCCTTTAAGTTGCCCTTCATATCAAACNAATCGCGAAACCTGGCACGAAAAATTGCCATTTCCAATGGCTACGAAGTAGAAGCCACTCGGGTTAGAGGAAAACGTTGGGTAGTTTCCCAAAATAATATTTCAGACGACAGTAGGATCTCCTTTAAGTTGCCCTTCATATCAAACGAAGTAAGTCACGCCATTAAAAAAGTGCTTAAGAAAAAGTGGTCTTGAAAATTATGTAACGATTGTTGACATCCCACCCAATACCCTACGCCGCCAGTTAGTTCGAAACCGTCTCTATGATCGTTTGTGCAGCTCAGAAAACTGTATGATCTGTCCTAACGGGAGAGACGGGGATTGCATGAGTTTAGGAATAATATACTTGATCTCATGTAATGCATGCGGCGAGGAATATATCGGGGAAATGGGTAGACCACTTTGTGTCCGCATAAAAGAACATCTAGATGGGAAGGCTAAAATCCGTCTAAACACTCCTCTAGGTACGAATAGGGCACAAAAGCACAACGGCGATGATTTTGAAGTGAATGTACGGATCCTAGCGCAGGAATCAAAAGCATCAACGCGCAAAACTCTTGAGGCGTTTTGGATAAATTTCAAAAATCCAAAGATGAACCGGAAGGACGAATGCCTCACTATCACGCGTGACCTGGCGCCCTATTTCAAATATCCTTTACGCTTTTTTCATCATGCTGTCATTTCCTCTAGTCATCTCAGCTTCAACACTCGACAACCCAAAGAACTGCAAAAAGTCGGTCTATAAAGGATAAAGGATAAAGCTCTCGACGTTGATCGATTCCTGAGGGACGCGCCATCTACTCGATTTCATTAAGCATCGTTGGCCTTCCAACGGTTTACCGCCTCATCGTTGCTGGGAGGTGTTCCTGGGTGTCGGATTGCGATGTACACCTGGTGGATTCATCTCACCGGCAGGGTCTCCTAAGCTGAGAAGGACTC
Source organism: Angiostrongylus costaricensis (assembly GCA_900624975.1). Taxonomy (NCBI): domain Eukaryota; kingdom Metazoa; phylum Nematoda; class Chromadorea; order Rhabditida; family Metastrongylidae; genus Angiostrongylus; species Angiostrongylus costaricensis. The sequence continues at coordinate 79,808 of UYYA01004568.1, read as the reverse complement.
CGGCGTTTCCATCAGGAAGCCCACCTAACAGTAAACCAATACCAGGATCCATCATCGCCCTGTTACCAAACTAGTCGCATGGTGGCAAATTTCCCTCTGATCCACAAGGGCTACGACTGCCTGTCGCGGTGACGACCTGGAGCAGACTTTGGCCAGGCTGTACTCGGGATTCCAAGGAAACACAATGGCTAAATTAAGTCAGCAAAACTCCGAAAAGTGTAGAATATTCTAGGGCTCACGCAACCAGTGAGGACGGGCCTTCCAAGTATCGAAATAAGTAATCAACGTTGGAGGTGACTGAATGCATGTTCGGTCTTTTAAATGACTCGCGGTGGCGTACCGACGTATCGAGCCAGTGCCACAATCCTCCGAGACACGTTAGGTACCAATTTGTCGACCACGGAGGGATGAAAGGCTTGGTGAGGCTTGGGCGCGGGGATCGATTTTATCATCCTTGAGCATTACCAAGACAAGAAGCACTTCTACTAAAGGAAGACACATGCAGTGAAAATTAGAAAAAGCCGTCGTTTTAAAAGTGTTTCCGTAAATACACAGCTCACAAGCGATTTCGCTTCCGTGATGTTATTTCTGCAGACCCCATTCCCAGTTATTTCTAGCCAGCGTTTCGTTCTAGGTGTTCCACATCTCGGAAGGAATACTTGTGGATTTCGTCACTTCCATTAGATAATATTGATCTGATTCAAAAATTTCGTAAGAATAATCCCGGGTTTGGTTTTTGTTGTTTTGCTTTGTACAGTTATTGGGGTCTTACTAGCGAGTTTTCGTAACTTTTGTAGTATGAACGTTTCATTTACTCTATTTCAAGCTATCGACTTCATATTGGGAGTTTTTTTTCCTTAGAAGAAAAATAAGCACGCTTTTCGTTTTCGAAGGGTGCGGGGCACAAAAATAAGAAGTAACTCTGATTTGCTACTCGACAAGGTACACCTACTGCGGGAAATACATGGATTCGGGGTTCACGTTTTGCCCACTTATGAAATTGAGCGTTTCGAAGAGCGGGATTATGGAAACCACGAAGTATTGTAGAATTCTAAGTACGAGTGTCTCCAAATGGCATGTTTGGTTGTCATTTGCTTGAAGCCTGAATCCTTGGGTCTATTAGGTCAATAATTTTACATGGTTCATATCACGTTATCACCCCGTGCAGGTGGTAATCCAGTTGCGATATTATTTTCATTTCACCTCGTATGTTTGTTTCTGAGTCTGGCGCCTTAGACCACTTGACCATCCGTGCCCGTGTCTGTCTCAGGTGATGTTTGCTTTTTAAGAGATAATACAACATTCTTATAGCGCTATGACTTCTCGCAGGAGGGGAGTGCGTAGTTGCGTCGAAGACGACGTTCAGCACGGGGCGCCACTGCCGAGGAGAGCCAAGAATCTGGCCAATGTCAGTATACACGCTCAGCTGATGGATCAGAACGAAGGTAATTCTTCTCGTCTTCACGCCTGGAAGTGTTTTCAGAAGCATTTACGATGTTCAGCCACTTGGGACTTTCGAAGAATCAATGTAGCATACTGTTCTCTGTTTTAGGGACTTCAGAACCGTCGCATACATCTCTGTCTTCTACAAAAACTGAGATCATCGACTGTAAAGAAGAGGTAGTGGGTATGTCCAGTCAAGGAGATGCGGAAACGGCTTCGGATCTCTGCGCCATATGTCTTATGCCGTAGGTTTTACGTTATATTTACTGATGAATTACCAGTCTGTTCTATAAAAGAAATGGTGAATTACACACCGAGACATTTCGCTTTAGAACTCCTGACAGTACAGAAAAGTTGTCTAGAATTTCTCTCACTTGTGAATTGTTAGCGTAAGTAACACCATCGTACAGGCCATTCTTTAGACTATGTCCGCAGGTTTGATATCGGTGGCATTACTGGTCCCAGCATAATCTCCATTTTTTCGGAGTTTTCCTGGTTTAGCTGTTGTGGTTCCCTGGGGCTCCGAAGTCAGCCTTGCCAAAGCCTGCCCGATGTCGTCACCACCACAGGCAGTCGCCTCCCTTGTAGATCAGAGGGGATTTACCCGTCGTGCGATTAGTTTGACACCAGGACGGTGGAAAATCCTGGTATTGCTTTACTGTTAGCTGGGTTTCCTGGTAGAAACGCCGAACTCTTTCTCAGCTTGTTAGACCCTTCTAGTGGATGAATCCCACCAAAGTCCATCGCAGCCCGAGATCCAGGAACACCTCCCAACCACGATGAGGCGGTAGACTGTTGTGAGGCATCTATCACATTAGCATTCGTATTATTATTGCACAAGATGAGGAAAACAGGATGTATAACAAATATCGTTTCTTGTAAAGGGAGGTCATCGTAGAAAATCCACATAACCTTGTATTCCTAGCATATCTGCTCCTTACGGACGTGTTGCGAAGTTTTTTCACATCTAATTTTATTCGCAGTCTTGCTTGTAGTATTTCCCTAAATATTCTATGTAAAAGGTGCGGGAAGACATATGCACAGCTGTAGCGTAGAAATGGATGCTCGAAGATTTCTACCCATTTTGCCGAGTTCTCATCGTTCACATGATTTTATCGACGGTTAAGGAAGTCCAGTGAATTGAATTTGTGGTAGAGAACCAATTGTGGACGCCCTATGAGGTCCTGGTTTAAGAGCTTTTTTTTTCCAACGATGGCGCTAGGATATGCGAAAAGTTGCCTCGTTCTGGAAAAGCTGTTATGTTTTACAAAAACACTTCGTAGAAAAATTTGTGATCCTTCACATGCGAACTCGTGCGAAATAGAGCATTTAACTCGTATATAATGCTGAGATATTTGCAAAACTCTGGACCGCAGGTGTCTGCGGTGAGGAACGAACGCGCTATTGTCCTTTCCGGGGAGTAACGCGTTCCCCACCACACCATGCGGGTCCTTTGTTTCGCCTGTCTCTCAGCTATTTCTATCGATCTTTTTTGCCATCAGCAATCACCCGTCAACGGGATTGATCTGGGAACCCAAATCGGCATTGAACCCAGTTAAGCTGAGGCTTAATTGCTGATGGCAAAAAAGATCGATAGAACTAGCTGAGAGACAGCAAGACGAAGGACCCGGATGGTGTGGTGGTGAACGCGCTACTCTCCGGGAAGGACAATATCGCCTTCGTTCCCCACCGCAGACACCTTTAATGCGGATAGAGCATTTAGTTACCCACAATATCTTCTATGGAACTTGGTGGTAGGAAATGACAGCTGAGTTCTTCACAAGAACGATACAAATCACACCTTCCGGCTCACCAGAGTCCTCATCCAAAACTTGGTTCTTCCTGACGTGACGCCGCTGGTGCTCCAAGACTGTCAACATATCATATTCCGGGAGATGCTTGAACAAAACCAGGTGATCGAAACCAACCGCTACACATAGCAAGTTAGCATGCACGTCGTTGCTATGAAGGCAAAGCAACTAAGACAGCTCAGAAATCGGCTTTACTTTGACAGTGGTAAAGTTGACTCTGAAACAATCGGTGGAATTTGGCTTGATTAATATTCACCACCTCCCAACGGTGTACCACCTCATCATGGCTAGGTGTTCCCAGGTGTCGGAATACGTTGTACGGTGGAGGGATTCATTCCCTCGGCACGGTCCCTCAAAGTGAGGAGTCCGGCATTTCCTTCAGGAAGTCCAGCTCAGAATAAACCAATACCAAGGTCCGTCACCGTCCTGGTATGAAACTAGTCGCATGGTGGCGAATCTCCCTCTGATCCACAAGAACGGGGACCGCCTGTGGTGTTGACGACTTGGGGTAGGTTTTGTCCCGGCTGACCTCGGGACTCCTGGAAACCACAATAACTAAACCAGCAAAACTCCGTAACACTTATGCTGGGGCCCACACAACCAGTGAGGACGCGCGATCCAAGTACCCAAGTAAGTATCGTTCACCACACCGTACACCTAGGACATAAAACCTTCAAACTGTCATTTATTCCGATCCCTGAACCATCCCTTGCTCTCGAAATCCAGCGCTTGAAAGCTCAAAAGTCTTCGCCAATTTCTTACGTCTCAATATGTTTTTGTGAGAAAATAACATCCAGGACATGCTTAGGAAGTGCCTATGGCAATAAGGCTAAATATTTGGCTGGTCAAATTCGTATTTCCTATGGTGTTTGTTCTTGAGGAATAAATCAAAAACTGAAAATATAGACGTGGTACCACTTTTGTTTGCTGTTATGTGCTTTTTATGTTTATCTCTTCTTGTGGGGCCAAAATTTTTCTTAAGGAGGACCGATCCAACATTGCTCGATAGTTGCTATCATTCGTTCTGCTTCATTTGCACATCACAGTGGTTAAAACACGCTGGAAAATGTCCACTCTGTATGACACCAGTTAGCTCATTTTACCATAACTTAGATCTTCCACCAGATTTACGTCCATTGTGAGTCTTTTGTGTTTCGTTTTTGTTGATTGCATATATTGTTTCCTTTTTATCCATTTCTTCCGACCATTGGGCACTTCATTCTAGAGTATCGGTAGCCGAGTTGCGTGCTGCAGCGGAAGCAGCGCGACTGGTCGAAAGAGGACGATCTTTGCCTCCTCTGAACGAGCAGGAATGCGTTAAACTACGCATACGACGTCTGCAGAGGCGGCTGCACACTGTTCAGGAGCAGATGTCATAGTCCTATCTATAAAGTTACATAGTTACTTCAGCTGATATTTTCTTTCTTTAGGAGCAAAAGCTCTCGAGTAGATCAGTCTTCTGAACTTGCCAGTACTAGTGTACGTCTTGTCAATGAAATTAGCAGACTTGAAATGGTTAAGCGAGATTCGACAACAAGGTATAGGTTGAGGAGTTTGTCCTTTTATTGGTGTTCATATTTTATTTTCTTGGATTTTAGTGTTTGAATAGCTTGTCTTCACAAATAGTTGTGTATGAGGAATCTCAACACCACTTACAACTAGCCTCTATCTTTTTTTCCTCTTAATCAACGGAACTAAGATGGTAGCGACTTCCGAGATCGGTTTTCTCTTAGCTGGGCTTTCAAGTGGAAGTATCTAACGGCTTTTCGGGTAGCTTGACCTTCTTAAGGGGATAAATACTATGCCGTACATTGCACTTCGTTATCAGGAAACATCCCAGGAACAATAGGACAGTAGATCATTGGTAGAGTTGTTTATTTTGCTTAATCTCCAGTTGTTGTTTTTTCATTTATAAAATTATAGGTGTGAGCTTGTTAGCAATATTACTTTTCGATCATTGATATACAAAGACAATCTTGAGTGGAGCTCTATTGACCGTAATGCGAACAGGGTAAGTATGCTGTTAATCTTCCGATTTTTCCAGAAAGCTAAGCGTGTGCAGTTTTTCACTATTTTAGGTGCGTTTTTCGCCAGAGGTTTTCAATGCCAATGTAGTTGCTTCAACTGAACGGTTGCGTCCTTTTGTGGATCGTGAACTGAAAATTGTCTGGCGCAGTGTACGTTTTTCGGAATCAGTGTTTGTCGAACTCTGAACTCTCGAAAGCCTTTCTGTAGGCTATTTTTATCCTTGTTTGCTATAATTCGATCTCGTTCATGAATTTTGCTATAACAAGTATATGAGAGGCGGCGGTGGGGATATATACCCACCGAGTCGTATTTATATAGAAGTTCGATCTAATTAACTTTCAGTGTAAACTTTTTTTTAAAATGTACTCTTGTTCAACTCATTCTTTCTTGATGCATTATAGAAATGATGGGGAATTAAGTCCCGAAGGTGGAAACACTTGTTTCCCTGTAAGTGCACTGAAGCACCTCTAATAATAATCTCTATATATGGCCGACCCCGGAGAGATGGAAGGCTTGGTGAGTCATGTGCGCGAAGATCGATTTCACATGTATGTTATAGGGCGCCTCCGACCACTGTTCCAAACATGCCCTTACATATGGTACAATATAGCATTAGAATATAATATAATATGTCGTATGAAAATTGGAAGTTGATTAATTTGCTTTATTGGTTAGATAACGACACAGGTAAATCAGATGTACTGAGGGTTTCCACTAGTTAAACTTTTTCTTTTACTTTGTTAGCTTCTCATGTTCTTGTTCCAGGTTTATACTGTGTTTATCTTCAAGGACTTCTTAACATTACGGGAAATCATGTTGACTTATTTGACCGATTTCCCGACTTTTGGTTTTCAATGTTTGCTGCTAAAACTTTACTGGAGTACCAATTTACTATGACAGTTTTGTCATGAGCGCGATTGCGCATGCAGAATTTCGTATCCCTGGACCCGTTGGTTTTATAAATACCTCTCGTTCTTGAGATTGCCCATGTTTTCAACTATTTTATTCATCTACATTTTCTTTCCATCTTTCAAAGATTTCTATTGCGAACGAAAAAAGAAAATCGTTTCTATCTCTAGAGCGGCGAAGCATTTTTATCAGTCTGTGAAGTCCTAATTTCTTTAGATTCTCTTACGATCGCGCCAGCTCTCGAAAAACCTAAAATTAACATCTTCGCGAAAGTAATGTGCAGTTGTTTGTCCAAGAGTTTCAATTCTTACTTCAATATTTATGTACTTTTTGCCCAGTGAAAAGCTACTCTATTGGGTGTGGCGCTCGAATCGAATTCGAATCGTGAATGAAAAGTGGAAGATTGGAGTGGTTCAGTGAATTGGGAAGTTTGTAGGTGAGATCAAGTAACTGAAAAGAAGGTGATAATTGGACGAATTTCTACTGTTAACCATAACATTTTCAAGCGAAGAAGCAAAACGAACCCTTAATAACTGCCGTTAACGTGCCATAAAAGCTGGATTTCTCGAGATATTCCGTTTCTGATCATACTAAATTGGTTAAATTGCTTAGTTAAACTGAAGCGTGGACAAAATTAAGTGAGTACAGTTAGTGCTTTCAATGCTGTGAGTCTCAAACTACTGGCTGAAAAGGCCAACGTTTCGAGGGTGATCATGTGAAAATTGAACGGTTTGGGACATAAAACTCATATAGGATTGTTCGCTGTAGTGATTCCTTCTTTCTCTTCTAGTTTTCTCTGGGACTTTTTTCTCTGAGACACTGAGTTTTTTACTTTTGTCACGGCACGGCATCACTTTCTTACACACCGTGAGGAAGGGAGGGGGGATTTCTTAAAAATGAATTGCTTGGGAATCATTTATGCATCCAAATAGCATTCGGTTTTATAAATGGGGAGCTATAGAGTGCTAGAAAAAAAAATTGAAGTTTGCGAACTTATTATGAACTTTATTCACATTGTCAAAAATGTGTTGACTTACGTTGTGTTTATTTGGAAAGGAAATGTTATTTTTGAACTAATTATTTTCGAAAATGGATTGGGAAGATTGATATTGCTTTCTGAATTGTTCTACACTGTTCAGTAATAATTTCTTTTTACAAACTCCTTCTTGATCAGTTCCATAGCGTCAAAAATGGTTAACATTGTATTTTCAGAGGAAGCCTAACGAGTCACTGGAACGCTATAAAAGGAAATATGATAGTCTGGTGTCTGACATAATCTTATGGTGTTCTGAGTTCCAAATAAATTCTCCGCAATTTACGGTTTGTTTAAAGATCCATTGCTGAGCTTATCAACATTAGTTCAAATGCTTTTATTATCCGTACATGTTCACGAAATTGATGGAAGTTTTACTGACTTGTCATTTTTGTCATTTTAAGCGTAACCTTCGCTTGGCCGGACTTTATCCAGTCTACCTGGAGCGCTTTCAAACAGAGCTGTTTGATTTTGCAAGTAGTATGGTATCTTTGGAAGATTTTGATAGCATGAGTGCCTACAGGTGAGATTTTGTTTCCGCATTCATTAAAAGCCTAGATATTTTGTGTCCGAATAAGCATCAGTCGATCAACTTTATTTTAAACGTATTATTTCTCGGGTTAGATTTTAGTGATAGCCAACTGATGTGTTTAACCTTATAGCTCGAGAGAGTTGCGACAACTACTCCGTCGTAGAAATCGTCGAGCAGCGAGTACACAAGGCTGGTTTTAACGCAGCTGTTATCACAATATCTTCTCAGCAATCTGGGGCTAACTGATAGCGGTTTCAGAAATTGTGTTATTGAGTGAAGGCGACTCTGATTCAGCGGTGATCGTTACTTATCCTAACAGAAATAACGATGATGTTATTGTATTAAGTGATGACAGCCATTCCGGTGAAGAATTGATCTTAAGCCGGGTTGAAAGCAACTATGTGAGAGTGGGTTGCCAAAAATTTTTTAAAAGCTGAGAGCTTGTGTAATTATTATTGTTTATTGTGATCGAGGTGAAGTTTTTGAGAAGCGTTGGTTAAAAACGAATCTTAATTGGCTATTTAGTCCAAAATTCGTTCGATTGTTTTCTCTGCGATCTCCCACTTTTTCAAAAGGGTGTGTAGTAACTATTTCTAAACGTCACTTGAGCGCTTAATTCCTGAAAGACCTAGGTCCCTAAGAGTCATTGTTATTCACCAGGTTTGCCTTCATTCACCTTTAGCAATGTTCAGTGAAGTCTTATACATGGCGCATACCTAGAAGCTTGACCAAACACTTCATCCTTCCCCGTTTTCTCTCTTTCTTACCTGACTCCCTTTTCTTTGTAGGCGAGCAAAATGAATGTCGTTTTTCAATACCCTTTAACATAGTAATGGCAACGCATGTTTATTTGTGTGTTTTTTTCTGGGTAGAATTTTCATCGGCAGAGTTTTCTTTTGCCATTCTTTTTTTTTGTTCCTCTTTCGAACGCATGTCTCCGCACTAGTATCTTTGCAACATTATTAATGTAAGATCTCAGCTATTGAGCTTTTTACTCAGCTTTATGAAGCTTAAATTTGACTTTTAGGATGAAGTTGCATCTTCGAATTCGGAGGCCTCCAACTTTGGTGATTTTTACACTCGACCTGCATGTCGTCTTTCATGTCCTACACCAGGCCCAATACATGTGGTTGACTCCTTCGGCTTTTCAAGAGAAGTCTTTCCGACACCTGCAAAACTCTTATTGCGAGTTAATTGTTCTGTGAGTCTTTGTAACAATGCAATCACAAATATTGACAGCAAATGCTACCTATGGGGGCGGGGATAACGCAGTGGTTACTGATGCCGTCTATCACAAAAGAAAGGCGCTAACTCGATCACTGCGCCAGTGTCGTACTCCAATCTATGTGTAAATGTCTCAACCTGACCATTTCCAAAATTGGAAGGAAATTCGACTCTACCAGCATTCTACGAAATTCATAAAGAAGACAATCTTCTTTTCAATCAGCAACTGAAACAACATGCGACATGTTCGAAGACCATTGTGGATGTTGAACACGAGGAAGCGAATTGAACGCAAGAAGTGCTGAGATCCGCACGGTAGATGTGATGACGGATCATGAAAAATAAATAAAAATGCTACCTTTCATATCCAGTGTTGCCACAATTCGTTTTTATTTGGAGTGATGAAGTGGTTGTGTTATTATGTTAAATACCTTTGTAGAGCATGCCGGTGAATTCTACACGAAACGCATCAAGCAACGAACAATTACTCACCTCAGGAGCGTCGTTAGAACATGGCGACAGTACGGTAGGTTTAAATACGTTATTATTTACATCACGTACATTTCTTCTGAAATTCTGGTATCTGACGAATGGTGAACTAGCTAGGAAGTACAAGTGGATTTTTTTAAAAAATATTATGTTAATCAATTTTCGGAAGGGAGAACCGTTGGGATAATACATCCATCCTTCCTTATTCGTGGCCAGCCCTCATGCCATACATTCGACTTCATTAGGCATCTTTGGAGGTAATTCAGTGCATATCTATCTGCTTTTACAATAACTCGCGGTGGCATAACGGTGTATTGGGCCAGTGATGCTATACTCTCAGACAAGTCTGGTACCAATTTGCCGACTCCGGAAGGTATGGAACGTTTGGTGATCCAGAGGCGCGGGGATTGGTCCTATGTGTGTATATCGCAGGGCGCCCCGACGTCCACGATATCGGGAACTATCGCCCAATCTGTTTGCTGTCCGTCGTCTGCAAGTTTTCTGTTCGAGTTATCCTAAACAGTTTGACAGAACACTGGATGAATGACAACATGTGAGCAAGCAGGGTTTCGAGATTTATTTAGTACGGTGGACCATATCTACACGATAACAAGACTTATTGAAGCATCGCGATAGCACTAGAGACAGCCCTATCTCACTTTCATCAATTTAAGGAATGCTTTTGACTCTGCTGTGATAGAAGCAATAATGGAAGGCCTGAACGGTTAACAAGCCCCTACTCAGTATATGAAGGTTCTTCGTAAGTTATGCAAAAATTTCTCAACCAAAATGTCGCCATTCTACAACGGTATTATCTTGGGCGTCAAAAGAGGGTTTAAGCAAGGCGATACCATCTCGCCAAAATTATTTACCACCACTGTCGAGAACGTCGTGCAAACACTGGAATGAGCAACATGGGAGTGAAAATCGGTGGTCGGCAGTTACACCATCTTCGCTTTACTGATGAGATCGTCCTTATAACACCAAACATTAGCTAAGCCGAACGTATGCTTGCCGACTTTGATAAAGCCTTTGGAAAGATTGGTCTTCGGCTAAATCTCACAAAAACGATGTTCATGAAGTATTGAAGCATGAATGATTGGTTTCGCATACCCCATTCACGCTCAACGGAACAAATATGCTTCAGCTATGTCTATCTAGGTTGTGAAATCAACACTGTGAACGACTTCACTATAGAGTTGAGCAAAAAACCAGCGGCTTGGAGAGCCTTCAAGATCATTGTGGGTTATTGAGTAGATTAGACCACCCAATTTCGTGCCCAGCTTTTCGACTCCACGACTATTTCCTGCCTTAACATATGCATCAGAAATTTGGTCGATTCGTAAGCAGGATGGAAGATCACTCAGCGTAACAGAATGCATAGTTGAATGGACGATCCTAGGAGTATCCTGTATTACGCAAGTGAGAAGAAGTATCCTATCATCCAACGTTCATCAACGTCAAAAAATCAACGACGTCGTTTTGTACGCGAAATAATAGAAGACTAGGTGAACTATGCGCGTAATGCGCATTACCGACAGCCGGTGAGCAAGAGCCGTTAGTGATTGGATTCTTCAAGATGGCAAACGTACTGCAGGAATACCAACGACCTAGTGGTCAGATTTCTTCACAATATTTCCAAAAAGAAGGTATATTGCCTAACGACTCCTTAGAGCGAATGGAAACCATTGGGCTACATTTGCAGGCGACAGGGAAAGATGGAAGATTTACTAGCTCCCGTTCAAGTTATTAGATGATCAACAGGGCGAAATGTGACACAGGCGACTGTATCAATCAAAAAACTAGCAGCCAAGCAGTTGTTTTTCATTGTTTGCTCGTGTATTAAAGTTCCTTTGTAGCGTTGGTTTTTTAGGGCACATATAACAGTGTTGTACCCTCCTAAAGCCTTTCTAAATTAAACTAAAAGTATTATTCCAGATTTTGTTTTGACTATTTGTAACTCTTGGGGATTGTCAAGATACTAAACATATTCATTTAAGATAGTTCTTTCGAGCGATGACGAAGGCACTATAAGATACCTTACCCCAGGACGCAGGTTTGCATTACACTTTTATAAACATCTCAGACTTACAATCATTTATATGTTCCGTTCAGGATTGTAAGTCAACTTCGGTAGATTGCCATATATTAGTTTGTCAGATTGCCTTCGTTTAGGAGAGTTAATACTGCTCTTTCTTTGGTACAAGGCAGTGTTTTGTCATCACTAAAAGAAGGTCCATCCATTTACGAACAAGATTTAATGAGGCACGTATCCTGTTTTTCAGGAATACTTGAATGGTTACTTGGATACATGGATGATCCGTCCCCACGAGTTGTGCGGACCCCAGCACCTTTGCCTTTCGTTTCTTTCCCGCGCAGTCGTCATCCATGATGGTGGTTTTGTTCGAGCATGGTAGCATGTGCGAGTCTCATACCGAGATCTGTAAAATAACTGCAGCTGCGGGTACAGCTGATTAACTTTGTTTACAAACACGTCTGCCCAGCATGTAGATGGACATCCTAGGGGACGTTTGTGTTCTCGTGGAGTCCACTATACAGTTTTTTTCATCCATCTGTCGTCTTTTATTCGCGTTATGTGACCGGCCTATCTATATTTCGCTATCGACGTACGTTCTTCTGGATATCGAAGATGTGACAAATTTCGAACAGCAGGGGATTCCAGCTAAATATTGAAAGTGCCGGTTATATTTCAGAAGACGTGGCTCAAGCACTCAAGTAATTTGTTTTTCACGAGTACAAATTAGAAAAGGGAAGAAACTATGTTTTCACATCGCAACTTCATTTTGTAAATAAATGGATCGTGGTGCATAATGGTGCATTATGTACGCCTGGAACGTTGTATTTTTGAAGTAAAAACTTCGTGGAACTAGTTGTGGCCTTCCTATTTGTTGAAAAATTTTTTTTTAAAAACTACAGTGGTTAGATACGACACGAAGAGCGCTCATTAATAAGCTTCTAATAGTTGACTTTTAAAGGTTTTTGTTCCGTTCTTATTTCTTCTTTGGTTAATTTTAGAGTGGACGTAGGTTCATCACTGTTAATGCATGGCGGTAGCTCACTGTCGTCAAAACAAACTTGTCCTGAGTTAGTCGACTGGCTCAATCCATCAGATGCAGAAGGAAAGCAAAATTTGGAGCAGCGTAAACAAGATTTGCCGAATTGTAGTCATTCTACGTACAGGTCGGTATCAAGAGCATTTTGACGCAAGGTATTAATAACGTCAAGAGTAAAATCTTCATTTTTTTAATTGAAAATGAAAAAGGAGCATTCTATTATGCCAGCCATTATTGTGACTTTTATTTTAGAGTAGATGTGACTTCTCCGCAGCATTCTCCAAAAAATCGTTTGTCGTCATCACAAGATCAAATGTTATGTGTTGATAACTGTGTTAAGCCGGAAGGTGAGGTAGACGGTGAAGCAACGCTGTCAAAGCGCGAAACAAGCTTATCAGAGCCATCTGATACCTTAACGGTTCAACCGGACACTTTGCACGATCGCAGCACGATTTCACACGTTTCGGGTTTTCAAGAAGAGAACTGTTCACAGCGTAACACAGTAATTTCTGTCGGAGGCGAAGTTGTATCTCGTAATGCTTGTTACGATTCGTCGGAATGTTCTGGGAATGTTGCGTCTGCCACTAGCCATGTTACATCTCCAAACAGCATTCCTACAGCTTCATGCTTGCCAGAAGTTACTTCATATGGATCCGCTGTTGTGCCGGTAGTGATAGATACACTTCTTGCAGTTGTTTCAAGTTTTTTGAAAATTTTTTTGCAGATATCGTTGTTCAAACCTGCAATTAAAAATATGTCCTGCGTGTTCAACCAGGATAAAGGTCTGCCATTTGTCTGTGGTTCACCCTCTTGATCATTTCTAACTTGTATTCAATTTTTTAAAAAGCGACTATTATTTTTTTTATTCTACTTGTCAATATTGTTGGTTGAGTGCGACCTCTTATAGTCGAGTGGTCATGAAACATTGGATTTTTTTTTATTACTGTGAGCTTATGAATACAAATCCAAAAGCATCGTTGCTGTAGTCGTTAATCTCTTCAAATATTCATTCGGATATTGTGACATACTAGACAATTGTAGAATTTTAAGGCGAAAAAGAATTGTTAACAACCATGTGGAAGGAGAGACAACGGCGTTTGGCTACTTCTCCACAATCCCTCTCCTTCAACTCTACAGTACCACTGTTGGTGGAACAAGAGGAGGAGCAGAAGAAAGAAGGTAGTTCCATTAGCCAAATTCTTTCGTTAAAGTACTGTCTTACTATCATTAACTTCTAGAAATCTTAAAAGTTTGAAGACATAAGAGGCCTGTGTTCACTAACAGCTTGCATCATAGTGGCTCGTGGAATTCGTGCGAAGATAATAAGCGAGATGGGGAATTTATGGCAACCTCTATTTAGCGGAGGTATTACATGGAAGTGGTTATATGATTGCCGAGTTCATAAGTGAAATGGCTCGTTTACTATTTTTATCATCTCTGAAGTTTTTAGCACTTACCAAGATTATTTTAGGGTGTTGCTCATTGCGACACCAACTACTTCTAAGATCTACACTAATACATCGAACTCAACTCTTCTGAAGGTCTATGGTTGACATGCTGTCAACTTTTTGATGTTTATGAAGTTTGCCAATCCATCCAAAGATTAATTCGGTTGTCAATTTCCGTTTACTCGGTCAGCTAACTGCAGGACGTGCTACAATTCAGGGAAATCTCAGTCACGAAACAGCACACCTTATCACAATTGGCATCTCTCGGCGAGTTTCCGTGGCAAGAAACTGTTAACGCTCTAGCCTTGCCGTCACAGAGTGGCAACGAAAACCGTGTTCAAGCGTTATTCCAAGCGTTAGTGGAAATTTAGAACGGGTCATATCACATCAAGTGAGCCCATACGTTCACTGAACTGCATCCATGCATAATGGTTGCAGGAGAACGAAGAAAGTGGAAGAAGTGTTAAGATTTGGAGTACATGTGAAGAGGCACCATTCAAGTATCTCTCTATTCAAAGACGTCTTTACATCAGTGTAACGACAGTTCAATGTTTTAACTTTTATTTTCATACTTATTCTTTTTTAATGGTAAGGTTATGTGGAATAATTAATTCAGTTCATTCAGTTAATTCATTCAGTTTCATTTTAATAACTGAGTTTATTGACCGCGCCTGAGACAATTTAATAATGTTGCACTGGAAGACGTACGGGATTGTTTCATCTTTCTGGCAGATGATTTGCAATTAGTGGTGGTACATCAGCGGTCTTCGATATGTTTGTTCTTATCGGCGTTTATATTTGGCCGAGGATAGAGTGGAGGATCACACCTGTCACTATCTCATATAGGCTAGCACAAGGCTATATGTGGCTACATATCGCACTGTTCATTTCTTCATGAATTGTAGAGATTGTGAAAGATATCGCAGTTTGCACAGTGCATTTTGCTGCTACCGATTATAACGTCTGGAATGTTTTCCTTGCGGAAAATTTCTAACGAAATCTCATAGGTGAAGTAATTTTTCGAACTTTTTTATTGGTTCCTGCTGCAATCATCGTATAAGAGGAAAAATGTAAGTAATTGTTAAAGGAACTGTTACTCTTACATTGTTAAGGAAAAGAACGGTTTGGTATAATTTTTCACTGTTTCCTTTATTTTCCTTTCCATTTAACGTGTAAGTATCGCAAGGCATGTGAACCTCTTCGCGTTTAGAGGAAATTTCTTGATGGTCGGTTTGTTATGTTCTCGTATATGACACTTGTCATTAGAAAGTTAAATAAAAGTGGGTTTGACATTTACTTACTTTTATGGGATATACTGGAAGTTGAAGATAATGGTTGTGTCATCCGTCCTCTCGTTGATTATGAAGCGACTCAAGCTTGCGCCAGTAAAATCTTCACTTGTTGCTATCACTGCAACAGTTGCCGAGCAAATTCTTCTGGGAACGCGAAGAGCACCATATTTTTCTTCCTTAATCCATCTTTGTTATCCTTGGTGGATTAAGTCAAAATTATCACTTTTGAATCTCCTCACAATATTTTCAAAAGTGGCTATAAGTACAATTTAAGTGAGAGGACAGTCTTCCCGAACAGTTCTCTTTATAACTTTATGGCTACGTCTTTCTTGATTGGTAAAATCGTCACCTTCAGGTTGTTGTATAGCTCATTATAGACCTTCGTGTACTTGACAAGGATTCACTAGCTTTCTTAGAGGCCTCGAACTGTAACATAGTCTGTGCCCTGGTGTGCGAGTCTAATCTTTTCCAGACCAAGTACAGTGTCCATCTTCACCGACCATGTGTTTATTCCGTATCGGAAGGGAGAGCCATTTAAACGGCACATCAGTCCTTGGAGACATGAAGACATAGTTGTTGAATAGATTGGAATAGAAATTTTGGATAACCTCTCCGTCCTACCCAATCAAGCGGGTGCATACCCTGCAGGTCAGGTAGCAGCCATTTTTATTTCAGATTATTCGAATTTTATGAATTTTTTCTTCGCTGCTTTTCACCCAGAGACATGCGTTCGCTGGGATATAGTTTTTGGGAATCTTGAGTTATCATTGTTGATTTTGTGCATCATATAAATTCAGTGAACCCCGTACTCTTCCCATTCCGTCCTGGTGTATCTGTTTGTTGCGAAGTTCTTCGGTTATTCTCTTGGCGCTAATTTTTACGTTTAGGTGACAATCACCAACCTTAGTGTGACATTCCATATAAAAGTTCTCCTAGTACATATAGGTTGACTCAGCCTTGTTTTCGTCATAGTTGACGTTGTGGCATAAGCGGTGAGGATTATCGGGTCCCGCACCCATTCTGCACCATTTCAACCGTAAACGACTTATTCAACGTATTTGATGTTCAATAGAGTTAAAGTTTAGCAGACGTTAATGGTTAAACTCGGGTTAAGAGTGATGCTAAATTAGCTGTTATTGGAATGTCCCATGGAACAGTTCATTCACCGTATTGTGGATAGTTTTTTTTTGCGTAACTCCTCGTCCAACCCATTTACTGAGAGAATACGTATTTTTCTTAATCTGTTTCATGACTGTTTGTGCGAGAAGTAACCACGAGCTTCTTCTCGAGCTCTAGAGCAGGACCTGGACGTACTCATGGATTTCCTACTAAGGTTTATCAGAGTAAACAAAAGATTTTCTTGATGCAGGAGATTTTTGACCACCTCCAATTAACTGTATTCACTGTTGTACTCGTTCGACTTGCGGAACACAACAGCTAAAGACCGCACAACTGCTATGTTATGCTTGTACTGATATAGTGCATGCATGCATATGTCTACCTACACATAGTGGTTACGTTATTTTGGCTTGCCAGAGATCCCATGAATCTACTTGTTTAGCAGGACAACTGTCAAGTTACTTTTTCGTCTACGTTTGACCACCCATTCTCCACCTACGATCGCGCCAACATCCTAGGTAGAACCGTCGACGTGTTTGAACTAAATGTTCTCGTCGATCGACAAGATACGGTAATTTCTCGATCATTAGTGCATTTCATGAGAATAGGTCGTCTATATGCTTTAACAAAAGAGACTTTACTTTTTCGCAGTAATGACATCTCGATCTTTTACATAGTGCTCTTTCAAATTCGAATATGTTTGGACTGAGATTTCCAAAGGATTGAAAATGAAACTTAAAGGTTTTGAGACTCCTACGGTAAGACTAGCTACGGTAAGACTAGCAGCTGCATAGATGAATGATACTTACTTACTTGATACTTGAACGGCCCGTCCTCACTAGTTGTGCGGACCACAGCATAATCACCAATTTTCAGAGATTTGCTGGTTAAGCAATTGTGGTTCCCCGGAATTCTGAGGACAGCCTGGCCAAAGTCTGTCCCAGGTCGTCACCACGACAGGCAGTCACAGCCTTTGTGGATCAGAGGGAGATTTACCACAATGCGACTTTGATACCAAGACGGTGGTAGATCCTGGTATTGGTTTACTCTTAGCTAGCCTTCTTGATGGAAACGTCGGACTCCTTCTCAGTTTGGTAGACCGTGCCGAGAGACGAATCCACCTGCTGTGCATCGCAGTCCGACACCCAGGAACATTTCTCAGCCACAATGAGGCGGTAAACCGTTGGGAGGAATAGACTGTCAATTAGTGGTAAAGACGGACGGCGTGTGCGAACTGCTAGTCAGTTTGTTGCTTAGATAACAACATCATGGTGATGTTTCTACATCATCTGAATTGCAATCCAAAAGTCCATTTGGAGGAAAATGAATGTTACTTTGAGGAACATCATATCGTCCTGCTGGACGGAAGTACAACTTTATCTACGTTTGTGTTCCAATTCCGAACTTTGAAGCATTATTGGTAGGGGCCAGAATACATTTAATTGCCCCAATAAATCAAAGCTTCATTACGGTTTAAAAAAAAGAGTTTTTTTACTGTGTGCAAAGATTTGTTGACTCTAACTGCTTTTATTACAATTAATAACATTCACTATGAACTGAGATACATTGGTTTAAAATTGAAGGCGGCCGACTCCTAAAAAAGTTACATCATTGCGATTCTGTTAACACTGGTTTAGTTTACTGAATTTTTTGAAGTGACACGAGGTTTTTAACACGTGTTTTGATGTGTGTTTAGTAACTAAGTAGTTTCGTCGACTTTGCCTTCATCAAAGCCTAGACATATTGGTGCATGGTGTTTTTTTAGTGACCTTTATTAAAACTATTGACTTCGGCGCGTGTAGCGCAACGGTCGGAGGCGCCTTTCAATAAAAATGGGATCGATTCCCGTGCTCCTAGGTCACTAAGCTGTCCATCGCTCTGGGATCGGCAAATTGGTACCAGAGTTGTTTGGGAGGAGTGCCGCACTGGTTCGATACATCGGTAGGACGCCAGCAACTTTATTCTTTTATCTTTTATGAGCTTAGAATACCCACAAAATGATAGGGACACAACTATATAACAATAGGCCTACATCACTAAGAAGGCGAAATCGCTGAAAGGTTAGCCACCGAACATCAAAATGCATGTTAAGAACCTCGCATCAGCTCAAGAAAGTTCATATGACAGGATAGGTCAATTGCTCCCAGGTTAATCGAAAGTTAGTGTTTATCACTAGTACTGGTGTGCATTGATGTTTAATCCATTTTTTCCTTCGTAATTCTGTGACCTAGCATCCGCTTCTAATGCGCTTCTCTTAAACTATTGATAAATTACAGCGGACCTAGCGGAGAAGATAACGTGTCAGCATTGTGGGCAGCAAAATTTGAAAACATCTACAAGCCATTCTTTGTTGGATGAAACTACAGTTGATCCAGTTGTTGTTGACCTGGTCTGTTGAAGCTTTTTCATACATTCAAAATAAAACGTAAGTGGCATCATTTGATTCACAAAAAAGTGTCTTCTTCTAGTCTAATTCGTACCAGCAGTCATCGTGGAATACTTCGAATTTGGTGGATGTCCCATCTACCTCGAGGTGTTTCCAAGGCAGTTCGTCGGCAGATGGTATTCAGTCTTCCTATGACGATAACGCAGCGCTCGACACTACTCACAAGAAGAGGTAGCCGTTCAGATTACGTTTATTCCTCATTTCGACTACTTTTTGTTCCGATTATAGAGACCGAAAGAAAAAGAGGTATTCATGGAAGTTCTTATTCAAACAGTTCCGTAGGAAATTGCGACATGAGAGAAGCCGCCGAAAGCGCAAGAAGTATTGATTCTTTAGAATATCGTAATATTGTGTTAGGGATATTTTTACGTATAGTTTTTCCAGGTTGTATGAATTTATTGAGAAAATGAAGGAAAAATTGGACAAGGAGGAAAATAGCGAAAAGTCGAGTGAGAGCGACCAAAATGACGATAGTAGCGAGGAATTATTCAGGGGAAGTCAACTCTCGGCTGCTCGACATGTAGACACTGCGGAGAGAAGCGGAAGAGATTGATAATCATGTAAAAGTTGTAATAATACTTTTTATTACCGGTAACTATTTCTTTTTGGGGAACATGTGCTGCAAAAAACGTTCTACTGGTTCCATTTGTGCTTGAAAACGGTCACATGCGAATTCTCGGTGTAACTGTGTGATAACTTTGCGTTTGCTTAAGTGTTTAGAACATTGCTAGTTTTGTCCATTTCTTCAACTAAACTAATACGAGGGTCCTCCATTATGCTAGCACTTCATATATCTTATCATTACGAAGAGTTTAGTAGAGGTTGTTATAATAAAGATTCTGCTAGACAGTGATATCGAACATTTTCAACTAATTACAATATAAGTGCCGTTGTAACTTCGCTCTGAGACGTCTAACTAAATACATATTTCATGTTAAGAACTGACTTTTATTAAACCTTAGAAAGAATAATCAATATTCCTTGAATGTATATATGAATACATCACCGCAGACACAGAACACTGGTGCCGGATCTGTTTAGGAAAAACCACTCTCTGCAGTCTATTTGGGGACGCCGCAGTCCAGCTATCCCAGGACTCCAGGGAGAATTACTCGATCAGCATTCTTACATTCAAGATGAAATGAAAATGCTCAAGGCAACCGAAGCCACACGCTTCTTGGACAATGGATTCGAGGAAACGAATCGAATGTGAGAAGTACTGGGATCCGCACAGGAGGCGTGAATACGGATCAAGTAAAATTTTAAAAAAAATTAAAAGTGTCGTCCGCGTTTCAATAACATTGCTGTCAGCTTTTGGTGAGGTTCTAGTAGAAATGCGATGTATGGATCGATGCTTTTTAATGTGTTCTTATTTGCCGATTCTACACAATTGATGACTATGATTTATCATAGCTCTGAAAAAGTGCATCATGGTAGCGAGTTGAGCCTCGTTTCAAATCGACCCTCAGTGAGAGTGAACAATAACACATCAAAGACATTGTGGAGAACGAGAGCAAGCTCTTTTGGTCCATGTTCTTCTTGATTCGAATCTGGCCTGGAGTCTTGCTGCTTCAACGGCTCGCCCTCACTGGTTGTGCGGGCCACAGCGTAATCACCAATTTTCGGAGATTTGCTGACTAAGCCACTGTGGTTCCCTGGAATCCCGAGGTCAGCGAAGCCAAAGCCTGCCCCAGGCCTTCACCACCACAGACAGTTGCAACCCTTGTGGATCAGAGGGAGATTTGCCACTATGTGACTTTGATACCGGGCCGGTGGTGGATCCCGGTATTGGTTTACTCTTAACTGGGCTTTCTGATGGAAAAGCCGGACTCCTCAGCTTGCGAGGCCATGCTAGGGAGATCAATCCCCCGCTGTGCATCTCAGCCCGACACATAGGAACACTTTCCAACCATGATGACGAGGTAAACCGTTGGGTGATGCATCTTACATATCTAAAAGGTTAGATTAGGAAACTGCAAGAGTCGTAAACTATAAGGTAAATGTGTTGGAGCACAACGCAGTGTAAATAGGTCTACAGAAGGTGTATTAACGATTTACATCCTATCATGGAGCTGAAGAGTCTTCAAATGTCGGACTGTCTGAATGCAGTAGACTTGTCAGCAGCCACGACGTGTCTGGACTACATGGGTGTCTACGTCAAGAGAAGTTCTCTGTTGAGTACTAAATGGAGAGAGCAGCTTATCACAGACCACGCGTAGCACAAGACCATGTTGGACTATCTAATGGCTCGGTACAAGAAAGAAGTAGAGCAAGAAAGTAGAAACAAGTAAAAAAGAAGAGGAGAACACCCGACAATCCCCTACGTCATCCACAGTGTCGTATTCATCCATGTTCACCAGTTAGGCCTCCTGTTCTGACAATAAAGCACCGATTCTAGAAGAAACTTTGCCCTCCGCAGACATACGGAGTTCACTCTCTCTTCAGCCACTAATAACCTTGAGAGTATGTGTACTCAACCAGTAACCCGCCAGCAGATAGAAGCCTAGGTCGTGTCACACTGTAGAGAACGGGAGCTGGCAAACCCCACGGTTCATGGAGGAGTGGTGCGGCGTTCACAGCGAAAATCATTTGAATTTGGCGCGTCTTTCCTGAATCAGGGAGAGAACGCGTCGCGGGTGGTTTGCAAGTCAGCTGATCGGCGTCATCGATTGTTGCGAAATACCCTGTCCGACTAGTCAGCGTTGGTTGTCGTTTGCATGTGGTGTCGTTCTCAGTTCAGTTTGCAACCTTTCGTGGAACGAAGTAACCTGAGACTTTCGTGCTTCACATTGCTGTTGTCCGCTGAGGTAGTTCGGAACTATTCAGGATATTTAGGTCCAGGAATGTCTTTTCGGTTCCAGGTTCTGGAATGACCTCCATGAACTGGGTTGGCTTTGTATAACAGTCCTGCTGTCAGGTGACCCATTCCTTAGGGCCTAAACTTGTTTTCTCCAGATTCATTGTAACCCTATTGCTGTCTGGTTGTTGTTGCGCGCTTTCATCTCTCTATTGTGTCGTGTTTGTGGCGTCGCTGACGCTGCAGCTGTCCGTTGTCAGCGTTTGTCATTTCATTCTCAGAATCTCCTCTTCCAACTCGTATTTCTGCCATTGGGTAGATTTTGTTTATTGATCGATCAGTTCAAATGGTCAATTTTGCTGTTCAGGTTAGCACTCGAAATGAAGTGGGCGTACAAGGAAGAAAACAATTTCGAAAAACGCCGAGCAGAGGGAGACAAAATCAGGAGAAAGTATCCTGACAGGATTCCCGTTAGTCCATAGTTTCGGCTTGCAAACGACAGGCTCCTGGTGGTCTTTTGAAGGGTTTTAGATTTTCTGAGAAACGTAGTTACTTAGGAGAGAGAAAATAACGCGTTCGTTCTGTTCATTGCTTGTGTATATTGATCTGCGATCTGTGTGTACATACATGTTGGCTTAACTGTGACTTAGCGCCACTGAACCTTAAATTTTATGTCATTGGCTAAAATATCTGTGCTATGCAAGTTTCGATTGCAAAACATAGTGGTACAGTGATGACCTTGAACGTGATTAGCGCCCACCACATATACGTAGAAAGCTGAGAGTGAACAGGTTTAAGGTCTGATTGCCGAAAGCGCTTGTTTGCTTTCCAGGTTATTGTCGAGCGAGCTCCGAAGTCTCGACTTCGAGACCTGGATAAGAAGAAGTATTTAGTACCATCTGATCTCACGGTTGGCCAGTTCTACTTCCTTATCAGAAAAAGGTTAGTCTGTTCTCGTAGGGTTAGTGTTTGACGACGTTCTGGAAATATCCTTAGGTTTCAGGATTCATCTCAGGCCGGAGGATGCCCTATTTTTTTTTGTGAACAATGTGATACCACAGACGATGACAACAATGGGACAGTTGTATCAGGTTTGGTTCGATATTCGTTACAGTAGTCATTGTTTTTTAACATTATTGATGGTAAAAATACTCAGTGTTAGCCAGCTGTCAACTTGTAGTGACCGGATGCGGAGGGTATTGTTGTATTATTTCCACATGAAGATATATACTTATTTACGCTTGTTATTTTATTCTATACGACCCGTCTTTGCGTCTGCTGTCGTTCTCACATTCGATTCGTTTCCTTGCATCCATTATCCACTAAGGTCTTCCAGCTTTTTACGTGCGGTTTCGGCTCCTGCTTGAGGTTTTTTATTTCGTCGTGAATGTCGTTGAATGCTGATCGCGTTGATTACCCCTGGAGACCTGAGATAGCCTAACTGAAGCTATGCTAACGGGGTTGCACAGAGGGATTTTTTTCCAGGCAAACTCGGCACCAATTCACCGATCCCGGAGGAATGACGGCCTTAGGGCGGCGGGATCAAACCAGCACTGTGGTTGTGATGATTAGCAGCGTTACCACTGTGCTGTCAGGCCCTGAGTCCGTATATGGTGTATATATGGTATGTATGTACATATAAATACTAACATATACGTATACATGTACAGTATGTGTACGTGAATATACACATTTATATTCATATACATACATATTTATATGTACGTGCACGTATATATGTACATAAAGTCGCAGTCAGCATGCTATAACGTCGTTGTGGGAGGTGCTTCTCTTCTCGTAAAGAAGACTAGTCTATCAAGTTTAACGTCGCGTATGTGAGACTGTGAAATCTTGTTCATGACATTCTATATGCAGTTATGATTTTTCAAACGGGGCAAGCATGGGTCGTCGTTTCGATGTGAGAGCTTGGAGAAACATGTAAATGCACTCTGGAAGACACTAACAGCGTCCTTTTTTTTAAACAGCAGGAGTGAAACGAAAGGCCAGTAACAGTGTAAATAAGTGGTGGATTACCGCTACAAATCTATGGTTGGTAGGATTTATTGCAGTCAGTATAGGATAACGCGGGGATGCGTTTATGCAGAATTTGGTGTTCTTGCTTTCAAATCAGCACGTAAGAATAGTGGGTCAAGGTCATACATCGAGAACTTTTTGTAAAACATATAAGGTCGTAGGGTGACAATGATCTACATAGTTCGCTCACGCGTTGCCGCTTTTGTAACAATTGCCTTCGGGCCAAAGAAACACTATGAAGAATAAACCTCTCGGCGTTGATCCGTCCCTGCGGGATGCTCTATGCATTCGACTTCACTAAACATCGTTTAGAGTTGACTGAATGCATATCTTGGTGTCTATCTATATGTATATCCATCATGTCTTGAATGCGCGATTGAATGACCTATACAAAAACTCGCGGTGGCCTACCAGTCTATGGAGCCAGTTCCACTATTCTCCCAGAGAGGTTTGGTACGAATTTGCAGACCCCAGATTGATAGAAGGCTTGGTGGGTCAGGCGCGCGAGGATCGATCCCATGTATATTGCAGGCCAGTGAAGCAGTATACATCTGGAGTTTCTGTGTCAACATCAAAATTTTGCAGTACTTCGTTTTCTAAGCTAGAGTAGCTACGCAAGCGAATCAATTATTGACTGCTTCGGTGTTTAATCATAAACCATACACGTATTTCTCCGATCATCTCAGTGGGATGGGTCACCAGTGTTAACTTACAACTTTTTAATGATGTGTACATTAAGTACAAACTTCTATAAGTTGGCGTCTTGTTGCGTAGTGGTTGCTATGAAGTTGTATTCAGGAGATGAAGACATGACATCCCGACCATTTTGTTACAATGACTTTGTTCCTTTGTGAGTTTAATAAACCATTTACAGGATCATCATGAAGAGGATCTTTTCTTGTATATCGCTTACAGCGATGAGAGTGTTTATGGAGGCAAGGCTGTTGCAATATAGCTCGTTGAGCCCTACGACTTGCGTTGGCCGAGTTTAGTCCTATTGACCTTATGGTATTGTGCTATCATTTTGAAATGGGAGATCGTTTGTAATCTTCTCGAATCGACTCCAACGATTCTCATCTGTTTATGTTTACGAAGAGTCCAAAATGTAACACAATTGTGGAATGCTTTGAGGTCTCAAAACAAAAAAAATTGTGCTTCGAGTTTGCTTGCAAGTAATCTATCTTTTTGTAAGATGTTTTTTTTTTCTTGTCTAGCATGCTTAGCCAACGAGTTCTTTATTACCTATTGCAAATGACTGTAGATTTTAATGGACGGAGCTGGGCCTGGATTAGACTTTTGACGGTCTTGTGCTCATTTGCATACGCTGTATCGTAGGCATTCATTCCTGTGTTTCTGAAGTTCTGTGTGGTCATTCGTACATGTGTGTAAATACGTTTTGCTAATTCTGTACAAATTTGTTTTAGAGGTGGAATAAATTTTGAAAATCCAGGATTGTGCTTCTGTGAGATTTTCCATTAGCACGTGGAAATGTACAGTTTGTATAGTAAAAAATAAGGTTGTTGAGAAAGGGAAGGTCGTGTAACCAAATGAAGCGGCAAAGTGGTCGAATATGAGTGCTACATTGTTATGTACGAAGTGGTCCTGCCACTCTGCAACGAAATTTGCAACAAGGTGGTGGAGTGTGGTAGTTGCCGTCTGCGCTTAGTACTCATTCTTTGGCAATGCTCATGATGTACTTGGGAGTTAGGTTTGGAATATTTGACAAGGGTGGGTAGAGATCTCTTCCATGGTGAGAGAGGTTCTTAGCTCTCACTAGTAAGAATTGGACCCTGTCTGGATGGGTAGTATCGCGTTATGAAGTTTTGAGGTTGGTGTGACTTTGTGCATCAACAGTTGGTTTGAGTGGGCGAGGTCCAATATCCTCTGCACTGGACGACTGGCTGATCTCCGATAGCTCTCGTACAAGGTAGCTTATTCGGTTCGAATGTCACACCTGATGCATTCTATCTTTTGTGTGGATGGAGATAGTTACGTGGTCAGTGTGGCGTGTGGTATTGCGATGTTCATGGTGTGATGGTGTGTTTATACCACGAAATGCCTAAGGTATTGCTCGACAAACACCTGCATCGTATAGGAGACACTTGGCAAACAACGCTATTAGAGGGTCTTTAATGGTTGGTTTATCGATATTGACTATTTCCACCATAATCTTGCCGTACAAGATCGTGAGATTTCCTTACTTTTTGGCCCAGGTGAATGCATTAGTCAATAGATGCAAATTGCTCTGGATTCCTATGAGTGTCCTGTGTACCTCTATAGAAAATGCTACAGGACAATTCTCTATATTATTGCTGAGCAAACGCGAGGAGTTACTTTAGTCTTTATTACGGTAAAGCTAACTTTTCGGTGGATTTCGCCTTCTTCAGAGCCTGGAAAAGTCAAATTGAGTGCACAATGTTCCTTAAGTTCGAGTACAACCTGATCACTTGTAAAGCGTGCGGGGACCAATACATTGGCGAAACGGGTTTACCATGATGTGACTGTATAGAAGAATAACTAGTCGGTAAATCAAAGCTTTATGAAGCGCTCCACCAGGCATGCGTAGCGCATAGAGACATAACGAGGAAGATCTTGAAGTAGAAGTTACCACGCACAGGAATCGGAAACCTTTCCAGGCTCTGAAGGAAGCGAACTCTGCCGAAACGTCAGCTTTAACGTGATAAAGAATAAAGTAACACCTCATGTTTGCTCAGCAAGAGCACAAAGAGACATTTGCATAATGACGAGGCTAATAGAAAGTTGTTAGTGGGAGTTGCTGCAGGACAGTTGTACCACACGTGGCTACACTTTGCTCATTGGAAAATCAGAGCAGAAATTCGTGTTCATAACGATGTGGTCAGCTGTCGTTTCTATGGCACCATTAGACATTCGTATCTACTGAGGGTACTCTTTTCTCTATGAAGTAAGCCTTCGTGGAGGAGACTAGCATTATAGTTCCCAAGATCGACTTTCTATTAACCTCGGCATTCGAATATGAATGTGTCGTTTTCTTGTTCAGTAATCACGAGGTTGTTATTCAGCACACCTTTGCTTCCTTACAAATATAACACATACAACACAACGGTAGCTGACGTTTTGGCAGTATCGCCTTTTTCATAGCTTGGAAGGATATACTGATATACAACCTACTAAGCCAAAGCTTTAATAACACAAAAAGACGAAAAACTGTATGGTAATTACATGTTCAACAACTTCTCGAAAAACTCACCGCTTTTACGTGACTTCCAATGAGGAAGATTAGAACGGCTGATTATAGTCGCATATGGTTGATGACTGCACCATCCCACATCAGAAATTGATGCGAACGTACGGGATCAGGTCGCGTTTGACCTCTGGGCATTCCTACCTGCTGTTTTTGGCATTTATCCAAAAAGCCTCAAGAAGTTTTCGCTCTGGTGTTCTACTCTCCTGTGCAAGGATATTGACTTTTACTTCAAAATCGTCTTCGCTATGCTTTTGTATCCCATACGTGCCTAGTGGGGTACTTTGTCTTGCTTTTCGTTTGCCATCTAGGTGTTCTTTTATACGGATACACAAAGGTCTGCCCGTTTCACCAATATTCATCTCCGCAATTGTTACACGAGATCAGGTATATCGTACCTGAACTCATGCAATCACCGTCCCTGCCGTAAGGGCAAATTACGCAATTTGTTGTTTCACACAGACGGTCATACAGGCGGTTGCGAACTAATTGGCGACGTAGAGTAGCCGGTGGTATTTCAACTATCGCTACCGATTCCTCCAGACCTGACCTTCTTAAGCATCGTCCAATATATTATATTGGACATTTTATTTTGAATTTTATTCATTACTGAACAATAAAACGACGCATTCATAAAATAATACGGTCGTAAGGAACAATCGGGCATTTGAAGAATTTTGCCTTGACGTGGCTGACGTGGCATTATAAGTTGTACTACGATTGCTGTTATCGTTCTATCTTGTATTCCGGAATATTCCTGCGCTCAGTGGAATTTATAATAATTTCGAAGAAGCATTAGCCCTTTTGCGATGAAGGTGGTTCTTCAATACCTAAGTTTCAATAGCTTTCTCAATCACTGGAGTGTTTCAAGGGTTCAGAACTTTATCGAGTTATCGAGGAGAGTTTGCACTACCTATACTGTCCTTTGAAATTTCAATATACTTATGGCTAAAGAATTCAAAAGGTTGAAGAAGTAGTTTGCTGTTTTAAAATTTCCAAAGGAAGAGTTTCAGCTGCAAATATAAGCGATACAGTGGTGAACACCAACATTTCACGTTGGATAAGGCCTCGCTTGTTTTAGTTGCTTTCGTGCTCAAAATACATAAAGCAATGAAGTGGAACAAATACATTTCATGAGCAGCAGAAAACTAGAAACCATTAGACATTCATATCCATTGAGGGTGCTTTTTTCTTACATGGAGTAAGCCTTCGTGGGAGAGACGCATGTGGTCAGCTTTCGTGATAAAACCACAGAATCTTTGGTCTGTAGGCAAAAACTTGTATATCCTAATACTTTTTATCGATATCAAGAAAGTTTACTATGAGTTAATCAATGGTTATCTAAAGTTTAAAGCTGCCACTATTTCCACATTGTATGACTCCTCTAGCGGCGCGTGTGGCGCAGTGGTTGGA
Source organism: Angiostrongylus costaricensis (assembly GCA_900624975.1). Classification (NCBI taxonomy): domain Eukaryota; kingdom Metazoa; phylum Nematoda; class Chromadorea; order Rhabditida; family Metastrongylidae; genus Angiostrongylus; species Angiostrongylus costaricensis. The sequence goes on along the minus strand of UYYA01004568.1, from coordinate 51,493 downwards.
GGCGCCTTGCAACACACACGTGGAGTCGATCCCCTCGCCTATGGCCCACCAAGCCCTCCATCCCTCTGGGGTCGGCAAATTGGTACCACACTTGTCTGGGAGGATAGCAGCACTGACTCGATACATTGGTAGGCCACCGCGAGTCATTGTAAAGGCCAGATATGCATTCAGTCACGTCCAAACGATGCTTAGTGATGTCGAATGCATAGTGCATATCTCAGGGGTTGATCAACGCCGGGAACTTTGTCCTTTTTTATCCTTTGCGACTCCTTTGGAGGTTACGTCGTCGCGAATATGTGAAATCGGAAACTCTTCCGCGTTCATAATGAGGAGCTTCTTTCTTCGCGGAGGTTAAAAACTCAAGGTGACCAACCGATGTCAAAGATTTCGTGTGTACGTACTGCTCGTGCCGCGATCACACGAAAGATGTCCAGCAATCCCTCTCGTATGGTAAGAATCCCGTTATATCACAGATTTAGTCCAACTTTGAGGTAACATAATTTGGTAATCTTCTTATTAATTAATTAATTTATTGACGGATGATGAAATAGACTCTGATGTAGTGTGCGTTACGGCACTGAGAGTAGCAGGAATACCAGGTTCTGTAAGAGTTCTTCATTTGTTATAAGCGCAAAGCGTAAAGATGTATCTACTAAGCTGCTTAGTGGATGTGTTATTTTGGCCGAGAATCATTAGTTTGAAGCTGACTAATATGTTACTGAAGCTGATCCAACCTGCAGGTTTTTCAAGGATTTGACGCCGATGGCAAAGCTTGGTTTCTACTGGAATTAGATCGGACACGATGATGTATTTTCGCTGAGTCATAGTGGAATTCTAAGTGTGGGCGGTACACACTTATGATTAGGTTTGTCTGTATGTTTGTATGTATGGGGATTGTACTGAGCGAGTTGATCTGGCCAAACGTTTGCAGCCGAGTAACTAAGAAATGCAAGAGCGGTAGTTCTGGATCATATTTTAAACATAAGCGACTCAGCGTTTCTGTCAGAATGCAGCATTCTGTCCATTAGTACGTGTCACGGCAGAATTACCAATGAATCCATAGCTTCAATGAAAGATCTTTTCCATTCTTTCGAACAAACGAAGCTCACTAAACAAATTGCGTGTGCGACATGGGAAATGGACAATACATGTTGTCCTACTGCAAACCGACTTTCATTTAACCTCGGTATGAGTGACCAAAATGGGCGCGTGTGGCGGAGGTTGGAGGCGCCACTGCGACACACACGTGGAATCGATCTCCGCATCCATGGCTCACCAAGCCTTCCATCTCTCCGGGTTCGGCAAATTGGTACCAGACATGTCCGGGAGAATAGTATCACTGGGCCGATACACCGTTATGCTACCGCGAGTCATTGTAAAAGCCAGATGTGTATTCATTCACCTCCAACGATCCTTAATGGAGTCGAATGCATGGCGCATCCCTCAGGGATTGATCAACGCCGAGAGCTTTAACTTAACCTTTTATGAGTGACCAATGTGCCTTGTATCCAACACGACGTTGCTATCAAACATTTATTCGGTTAACGTTTCGACGTCTTCGTGTTCCTCACAGCCGATGGTCAGAGTCGATGATCTACCGTTGTTCGCGCTCTCAATGTGATGTCTTCATCGTCGTATAGAGTTGAATCTTCTTCAGTGGAGCAACGCTCGATTGAGGCAACCTCACCCAGCAGCGCTCTTTCATACTGGACGGTTGTTCTTGATAATCATTGTCCGCCGATAATAATTTGTGTTATGAACATATAGTCATTACCACCAGCAACCGTCCTGTATAAAAGAGCATCGCCAGAAGTTGCATCATCCGACCGGTGCTCTACTGAAGAAGGCTCAACTCGATATGACCACGAAGTCACCAGTTTGAGAGGACGAATGACTATGGACATCGACTCGGATCATCGGTTCTAAGGAAGACGAAGTCGTCGAAACGTTAGTGAAATAAATATCTGGTACTACCATCCCCGTTAGCTTATCAATGAAATAGGGTACATTACACGTGACTGTTCAAGTAAATTCGAGGTGAAAGGATAAAGGATAAAGCTCTCGGGGTTGATCAATCCCTAACGGATGCACCATGCATTCGACTTCATCAAGCATCGCTTGGAGGTGATTTAATGCATATCTGGTCTTTACAGTGACTTGCGGTGGCCTACCAATGTATCGAGCCAGTGCTGCTATCCTCCCAGACAAGTCTGGCACTAATTTGCCAACCCCGGAAAGATAGAAGGCTTGGTGGGCCATGGGCGTGGGGATCGAGATCGATTCCACCTGTGTGTCGCAAGGCGCCTCCTACTACTGGGTTACAAACCCTCGAGGTGGAAGGGAATACAAATAATGGAATATTTCAAAAACCAACTTTCTTTTAACCTTTGCATGTCTAATCAATATGTATCCTTTCATTGAAGAACTAGCAGGAGACTGATTTTAAAAAAAACTTTGTTCGGCAAACGTTACGGAGCCTTCACCTTTTTCAGAGCCGGTTTGTTCCGAGTCCATTGTCCACTACTGTCCCTTCTTCCGATGTTGGTCTTCGTGATCCACAAACGATTGTGAACGCCCGTTCAATCACATTCAACTACCGACCTCCATAGGAAAGCTGTGCCGAGTAAGGTTACTTCATTTTAACAGTGCTCCGATGGATTCGACTTGGTGCGTTCACGTCGAAAGAAGGAGTGGCTGTGGACAATCGCCTCGGATCAATCCGGCACAGAAGAAGACGAAGGCTCCGAAACGATACTCCAATAAACTTTTTTTTATCAACCTCGTGTTGGCGTATCAATGAACGAATACAAGTGGTACAAATTATAGAAATGTCGAAAACGTATGTAAGTTTTGAGGCCTTACTTGAATCTACTGTTTTATTATCAACATTTCTTGCTAATCACCTAATTAGCACAATGATGCGGAAAAACACTGATTAACCCACCTCTGCAAAGAATATGCTCAAATGGGGATATTTCACGTTCTTTCTAGCGCAGCTGAAACGATGATAGCCACTCTGCTTCCTATTTCTTCTGAACCGACTGCTAAAAGGTAGTGCAAGTTAGCAATGTTGCCCAGACATGTGATTTCAAAGTCGAAGGTTCATTCGATTTAATCTGACTGATAGCAATGATCGTGCACTTCTTACATTATTTAAACGAAAGGTTTTTGGATTGAATGCTTGTCTGGCCTATACATAGATTTGTTTGCGCCCGCCTTCATAGACAAGTATGGTACCGATCAAGAGGAATGGGAAGCTTAGTGAGCTCGAGGAGCGGAATCGTACCAAGTACATGGTGTGTATTACAAGGCATTTCTAGCCACTCTGCTATACGTGCTTCATTGAAGTACATTACTGATCAAATGACGATCCGACGATCTAAATATCATGATCATTTCGAAAATAGTTCTTTCCTGTGATGTTCAACATTGACGAGAATCCCATGTATTTTTACACCAGTTTGCTTTATTTCTTCCAGCATGTAAGATGTGGTTCATAGCTTGATCTAATACCATTTTTGGCGACCGGGAAAATGCGCATTTCATTTGGCAGTTAATAAGAAGACATGGTTATCCACAATCTTAGAGAAATGAAGGATTGGACGAAGTATGAAGTTCCGTGTTGTTCCGTACGACACTTGGATTGTGTTCTTATGGTGTATCAAGCCAGTTGCAGCACCATTTCTTGAACTCCTGCACGAGAGTTCACTACACAAGCGACTAACTTTCTTTGTGATTAGGTTAATGACACTCGAATCTGGAAACAAATGGTAGCTTCGGTTTGATAAGTCATCTCACCGAAGTCAACTTGATCATCTGATAACAAGCTGGATAGGATAGCGATGGTTCGCTTATATATCTTCTTTCATTCATGTGGTTTATCCGTCCATGATAGGTTTTGATTTAATACCCCAGCGATATTATGCATCGAGTTCAGTGCATTCGATATCGAGGGTAATTCGAACTTTCAATTTTAGGTAAGCATACCTCTTCTCATAATAAATTTTGTCGTTTTGAATGGTAACTTTATGGCCTCCTCCCAATGCTTAACCGTCTCATCGTGGCTGGAAAGTGATCTTGGGTGCTGGGCTGCGATGCACAGCGGGAGATTCATCCCCCGGCAGGGTCTTCAGTGCTGAGAAGGCGTCTGGCATTTCCGTTAGGAAGCCGAACTATGTGTAAACCAATGCCAGGATCCACCTCTGTTCTAAACTAGTCACATGGTGGCAAATCTCTCGCTGATCCACAAGGGCGACGACTGCCTATGATGGTGACGACCTGGGACAGAATTTAGCGAACCTGACCTCTGGACTCTAGGGAACCACAGTGACTCAACTAGCTAAACTCCGAAAAATGAAGAATGTCCTGGGACCCTTACAACTACTGAGAAGGGGCTGTCCAAGGATCCAAGCAACTTTATAGCCTACTGGTTACTTCCAAAAATATGCAAGAATTCTTATTTTGACGCAATTCTGGCTTTCTGGAACCCAAAACTCATTCTTTCTGCTGTATTCAATCGATGTTTTGGTTTCAAATAGAAGTACTTTGTAAATCTGATTTACTCTAGCAAAACGCGATGAATCCACGATAGTGGTTTAGCGTGTTGATCATTCATCCTGCCGTTAAATGAAGATCGGTCTTGAAAACAGCGTTGTTGGCATCGGTTATGAAGCTTACACTGAAAATTTTAATAATCAGAGTCTTGTCTAAACTTTTAAGAATTTGCTTCCAGATGAACGAAAACAGGACAGCATTTTAGAGGTTTCTCAGCTCAACTCAATTTAAATTCTCAAGTTTTGAAGCCTTATGGTCATCGAAAACTAATCGGACCACTCGCTGAAAACCAACATCGTCGCGACTGCGAATAGATACATATTCATCATATCCTTCAATGGGCTGAAGTACGCTCTTGTCGAATTTGCTGGCTAACTCTAAAAACTTTTCTTGACCTACGTCAATAGTGCGTGTGGAGTACCACGGCACCAAGGTTTTCTCCCACATTAAGACGATATGTCTTAGGATAAAAGAACAAATAGCTCATAGCGTTGATCAATCCCCTAGAGATGCGCTATGCATTCGGCATCAACAAGCATTCCTAGATGTAACTGAATCCATATCTGGCTTTGGCAATAACTCGCGGTTTCCTACGGATGTATCGGGTCAGTACTGCTTTCCTCCAAGACAAGTCTGGCATCAATTTGGTGAGCCTCGGTGGAAGATGGAAGACTCGGTGAGGCTGGGGCTCCGGATAGAGCCCATGTGTGTAGCAGGGTTGCTCTAACCACTGCGGCTGCCACACCCCACTAATATGCCTTAGAATGGGAAGAATCGTTAACTTAAGCCGATGTTCACGAAGGTTGTGCTGTTGTATTTTTCTACGCGTTTTCCGCAGATTCGAGTGAGATTTCTGTTGATCCATATTCTACTTTATTCGACCTACAGCCTCTTGTCCACATTGCTTAAAGAGGCAACAATTGTGTCGCTTTCTAGAAACCGATTTTCAAAAAACAACCGACTCTCTTTAACCTAGGCATAAATAGTCAACAATAATTCCTTGGACTATTAAGCAACACGAAATTGGTAGTAAGTTGATTTCGCCGTACTGATTCCTTAATTGGAGTTTTTTCGTTGCTGTCATGCTCTGTTGCGGTCTGTTCGCTTCATCTTTCATTCAGATTTGCTGCACATCGAGAATCTGAAAGTTGGTTCCAATTACGAATGCAACCAGTTAACGCCTGTTAAGAACTTGTCTTCCACTTTCTTTTTTGGAGGTTTCCATCGGGTTTATTTCGATAACCTCTTATTTAACTTCTCTCCTCGTATTTGCAACAAGTAATGTCTGATCTCAGTGATACAGCTGAGATAATCCGTTATCCTTCACACCAATGGCGGATATGAATTACGTCTTCAGCCTTTTTCTCTTTTCTCGTTTTTGTTTCGAAATTGGCATGGTGAACGATCCATGAAAAAGCTGTATATCGGTACTACACGTACGTAGACGGTAAGCATCCTTATGGATTCGGGTGCAACTAATTAACTTGTAAACTTCAGTTTTTCCATACTTTCAGCTTCACACTCTTTTATATGCACCTCAGGAAGACCGTTGTGAGAGGTGTATGCTGAATGAGCCAATCAGATACTGATTTCAAAAAAAGTCCTTGCCGTTTATTTAAAAAGGAGATATCAGATATGAAGAAGCTTTCATTTGCACGTATGACGTCACGTATTTTCTAAGTAGAGCGCGAACTGTTGATCAACAACCCACTGGAAACCAGCCAAAATGCTGTAGGGTTCTGTCGCGTCACCAATTTTCGAGCATATGTTTGTGGACCATTGTTTTGCAAAAAAGAGTGTTTTTGGTATATGAATGTGTCGTTTTCTTGTTCAGCAATCGCGAGGTTTTTAAACAGCATACATTTACTTCCATAGAAAAAAAAGTGTTTTTGGTGTTGTTTTAGTATAGTTATTAAGGCTATGTGCCGATGTTACGAATAGGTGGAGATCTGTATATATTCTGCCCCTTATCGATAACATCCTGCATTGGGAAATTGTATTCGCTCGACTTCAACGAAGGTGGGATTTCATATTCTCGAACATCTATGCTACGTTGGTTATTAGGTTTGCTTTCTTTTTCCGTATTTTCTCATGGGCTGTTCGTTCGATGTGTGTCGCAATAAGTCTTGATTGGAAGTTTATCCCTTTTCCTTAAACTTCATCCTTACTTAACAAACGTCCAAAGTATTTCATGCTGAAAACAGCTTGCTCGGCTACGCAACATTTGCACATAGAAGGTCCGATGTATTTCAATGAAGAAAGTTTACTCAATGTCAGTGTTGAATAGATCCCTTTTCTGTTTTCAAGGATAAGTTCGATGTCCGCATGAGCCGCGCTATTTGTGGAACCCGACGTCCAGAAATGGTGATCTTTTTTCATCTTGAAAACGGAGTGTTTTTTTATCGAAATCGAAATTGCATGAAATAGATAGGTCATGGAGAGTAGTCCACATCACGATTCTGTAACCTGTATCAATTGAGCCACTGGGCTATGTTTGCTCTAGGAACTGTCTGGACACCATATTTTTTTGCTAATTTTCGTAAAGAATTATAGGCATAGGATAGGTGATTTTCTACCTGTGCGCTTGAAATCTCGTTAAATGCAGTCGCTAACAGCTGTTATCCAGCGGTCGTAGTTTTGTGGACTACCTAATTTTCATTGTTATTTCACGTTCATTGGTTTCGTATTAACTCTCTTACGCTCACTTGCGTGGTAAGAAATACTTCTAGCATCATCCTGTAGACAGCCCATTTCATAACACAAAGTGATTTTCTCATTCTGTTGGGTTAGCATCCAGGCTTCCGAAGGGTACGTACGCCAAGGAAACAGAAATTGTAGAGCTGTGAAGAAAGCCATGGAGTTGGTTCTGTTATTTCTGAGCACATCGGTCTTCCTCATACGTCAGTTTTCCTTCTCGTCCCAGATAATTGGAGCAGTTCAGATGTTTCTGTTCTGTTGACGGTAAATATTACATCTGAAACGAATCCCTTCCTTATGGACACCGTTCTTTTGAGATTCAACCGAGGACCAATTTTTCCAGAGGCGTTATCGAAATGGCTAGCATTTATTTCGTTTAGGGAATGTTTGATTTTTTTAAGAACGTTGCCAACAAACGCACGTGTTGTAGCTACTCACCATCAATTCCGCTCTTGCATTATTCCTTTTTAGTTTTCAGTGACGTTTTAGGGAGTGGTTGGAAAAAACATTAGCACAATGATTTTGCTTTGAACTTCCTTACGCTGATGGTAGTGTTGTTCTAGAATTCTGACCTTCTCGATGTGGCTCTATAAATGCATGAAGGATATGTGTGTAACTGGAAGGAACTACCAGTCTATGACTTCCATAACAGCTTCCGTCTCAGTAGAATTCAAGGCGTTCTGTATGTTGATGAAAGTTAGAGGATACGTCATTTTCTATCTGCGTTACTTCAAAAATCTTCGTAAACCCTGCGTGCTTTCATGGCTCTCTTTCTTTGAAGCATCATCGTCTATTTTCGCTTCGATGGTGTGAAACTGGAATCATGGTAAATGAATTTAGCAAAATGCTACTATTCTGTCGTACCCCATACGATGTCATCCTGAAATGATAAAATTTCACTTTTGAAGTTACTCTATAGTTCATAACGAAACTTTGTCTACTGGGCAAATACCGCCTTTATTCATTTTCCACAACCTCTACTATTTCAGTTGAATGGAAGGCCTTTTTAAGTCGGTGAATGTGAAACAAAGTGGCATCCTGTAGTATTGGTACTTGGAAGAGTTTTATTACCATGTGGATGTCAATGCCGGGCTATTTTTGAGCTCTACTTAATCACATAAGCGTCCTTTGTGCAGAGTTTTCGTAATCCTATTGGGCATGAATTGAGTGAATTCCTTGTAAATTAACTGGGCAATACTAGCTTCTGCCGTCGTTTTCTATTGAGCTGTAACCGTGGATTGTGATGCATAATAGAAATTTGAGCCATAGTTTTGATAGTCACGCGGTATCATTAGTAATCTTAGTAGTTAGGAGTTATTGTGGACATCCTTGATAATCAAAAATTACCATGTAACGTTGAAAATAATTGTTTACTTACTTTTACTTTACTTTGATTGTGCGTCTTCCGTGGTGGTGAGGGACCCAACATAGAGAACTTCCATTCGTTTCTCTCTTGCTCAGTCGTCGTCCATGGTGGTAGTCTGCTTCGAATATAGTGGCGCCCGCTAAGCCCATTCCGAATTCCGAAGAGCCTTTCTATCTAATAATACAAATCGTTGACGTTAGCCACGAATACGTCCACTTATCGTTTGGGTGCTCTTCCAGGAAGACGATTCCATTCTTTTGAAGTCCATTCCATTGTTGTTTTCGTCCATCTGCCTTGTTTTTCTTATTATGTGATGAGACCATCCGTGTTTTGCTCTCAACGTATATTCTTCTGGATCTCGAAGATGCAATAGGTTTCGAAGATCTGAGCTACTCATTTCGGTTAGACGTTATGAATGCCAGTTCAATTTCAGAATACGCCGTTTGACTATTCAACTGTCTGTGGGTGGTGCGCAGCTTTCTTCACATGGTTGAAGTATCAATGAACGCTCCTGTTGCATAATAGAGCGTCAAGATGACTGCTGTTCACTCGAAAAGGTGAACACAGAGTGTCGCAGTGTATTGGGTCCCTTAATTCGTTGATGATTTTTTCGTTTGTTGATTCTTTGAGAAACCTAATTCGCCCAGTGCTGCTCTCATTTTTCTGTCTAATTCTTCTTTGATGTTGTTTTCCTTGTTGAATGAACGTCCAAGGTACACGTACGAAGTAGTTTCTGTATTAAGAGAGCCATCTAGTTGATTTATTCACCTTCGCACCATCAGTTTGCATGAACTCGGTCTGCGCCCTATTGGTGCGCAGTTCAAACTTTTCTTCCGTTTTGACGAGTTCATTGAGCATCGTCTTTGCTTCACTGGTACTTCTCGAAAACATAGCGATGTCGTCCGCTAAACCAAGACCCGATAGGAATTTTCTATCAATCCATCCAATTCCCTATATGTTTAACCTTCTCGTCTCGATCGAGTAACTTCATTATACACCGCAGTGAACGGCTTTTGCGATATTGTGTCGCCTTGCCAAACGCCTTTTCTTATGACTGCGGTGAGGACTTGAAAAAAATTATATAGTTATGCTGAGGTTCCGACAACAGTTTGCTAATGTTCGTATGTACGACTCCATTCCTTGGTCGACGAGCGCTGGTGGGAACGCATTCGTTTCGGCGCTGTCAAACACTTTTTGGCAGTCGATAAAGTGTAGGTCAAGGGGTAGATGGTACTCCTGACAAACCTTTATAACGCGTGACACGGCTTAAATGTAGTTCATTGGGCAAAATCCCTGTCGGAATCCTGCTTGCTCAACTGGTTGAGCCTCATACAAGGTCTTCGATATGAGAAAAAGGATAATCTTGGTGAACAGGTTGTAGAATCCAATCAACAAGCATATTGGGCGTAGCTACAAAGATTCCTTCGGTCACTCTTTTGTGATGAGCCTGAGCGAGGGTCCTCAAGTGCTCTGAATTTTTCTCCTTTTGTAGGTAAAGTTGACATATGGATCTGTGGATTGCGAGAAGTGCATATAATTTCTGACTACTAGCACTGGAGATGTTGACGGTGATATAATCGGGCCCTAAAACTGCGCCTCTCTCAGTGGTTTCTATCGCAAGTGGAAATATGAGAGGGCAGACCTCCAGGGAGTTCTCACCAACGGGGATTTCTGGGTCCGAAGGGGGGTAGGAGGTGTGGTTGTGGTAGATCGGAAAAGTCCCTTCATATTACAGTGTACACGACGAGGATTAATAAAGTTTGCATTGGTCCATATCTTTTAACCGTAAGGTAAACCATTCAATTCGGTTTATTAGTTATTCAAAGGAATTGGTTTTAATTTGTATTCTTAAGGAAATCCACGCTTCTAACTTTCTACTTGTCACAGATTCCATGGAATACTTCTTGTCTGATGTCATTTATGGCGTTTAGAAAAGCCTGATTGTCCGCGTTGTATGTAACCTTCTTTGTGGGTATATCGTTGTCGTTGATATCAATGACAGTTTTCACTTTGAAAAAATCGATTTGTGGAAGAGAGTTGTTCTTGCAGAAACCACCTCGCAAGAACGTTCCTAGATCTTAACAAGTTGTTGATGGTTGTTCCGTACTAGAGGGACGTCTTTAAATAAGGCTTCTAGGAGGCTGCTGCGCGTGGGAGTAGTCGACCCTGCTGCTTACGGTGAACTAAGCAGTCTGTGTACTACAGTTCTTCAATAAATGTCGTATTTCAATATTTTTTACGCAACCCGTCTTCACATATACTGTGCGGTTCTGAGCTCTTTTTCCATTCGATTCATTTCCTCGAATCCATTATTCATGAAGCTCTTCGGGCTTTTGTGTGGTGCTTTTACTGTTGCCTGACGATTTGTGTCCTCGTCATGATTGTCGTTAAATATTCATCGAGCCGCTTCTCTATAGAGCGTTGTCATCGTGGCGTAGCCAGAATAGTGCATTCCCACCAGAATTGTGGGGTTTGAACTGGTGTCAGAGATGTCTAGTACCAATTCCCCGACCCTGCAGGGATGAGAGGCTTGGTAGATCTCGTGAGTGGCAGAATTGAACCAGCAGCACCGTGATCATAATGAACGGCATCACTGCTGCTGCGTTACCCTCACCAGTATTTCAACAGACCTTTAAATTTGTTCTCTTGAAATGCGACTTTTTGTTGGTAACTAGTATCTAGAGAGTGCTTGGACCGATCAGTAAACGCGCCATTCCACGAGGTGGTGACGAATTGGGGATTCGTCGTAACCAAGACATCACCTTCCATTCGTCTCGTCACGTGGCTTTCTGCGCCTGGCAGTTTTCCTACGAATTCATCCTTCTTTTCGTTCTTCCTGTTTTTGTCGTTGTTTTTTTTATTTTTATTTTTTTCAACACTGCATTCTTTCGAATTCGCTCATGTTTTTACGATAGTCTTATTTTTGGTCTCATGAGAAGACTATTCTATATAGTCTCAATAAAAAATAACACGTTCTTTCCTGGTCAAGGGACCCGATCGAGCTCAATGGTCCTATGGCTAAATATTCTTCCTGGACTGAATTGAAGTTATCTCTTATAGAAGGGGACCTTCTTAGAAACAAGTATAGTAAATCTGTTTCTATGCATTATGCTATTTATTTATTTACGTTTTCCTACGTGGCCCGACTTCACATTTCCTCCGAATCCCAATGCCTTCATTTGGCTCGTTGTCTCGCACGTGGATTTGACCAACGCTAGGGAAAAACTCTTGTTCATGAATATCGTCTGATAGACGTTTAATAGTGGGCGAGTAGTTGGAACACGCAAACACGATCTTTTTAACAAGAGTAGGCCTTACTAATGATGTAAGTAGGGTAGATTAGAGGGGTCTTATATATCAAGTGGAATGCCCTACTCTTAACATTTATCGACCTTAATCAATGGGAAAACCAATGGTTTACTTCTTCCTTGATGAGCAGACACGAGGTTTTTATATCATTTATGCACTGCAGCTGACGTCTCGGCGAATTTCGCCTACTTCGAAGCCTGGAAAAATAAAGTCGATGTGCAATCTTCTTCTGAAAAGTACTTCCATACTTCCCCGCATACCAGCCAAATACTTATATGAGCTGTCCATCTCTGGTTCGTATTCTGCTGCCTAGATTGCCTATCAAGAAAACAGTGAATGATTAATCAATGCTGAGGTCAACAGGAAGTGATTCTTGAGAAAATGAATTGTACTTTAATTCGTAGGCACACCTATCGTGTCGTGATGTCGCCCCCAGAGCTCCACAAATAGGTCGGGGGCGGAGCTTCCAATGTCAGTACACTTCCGACGACCGTCTCATACCGACCCACCGACCGCCCGATCTGTCAGGCCTCTTTCATATGTTTCTTATTTATTCTTCACTCGATTCTCCGTTGAACAAAAAAGGATGTTCTTTCGGGAATTAATTGAGAAACATAAATAGCCGGACGATGCTTTAGTTCTTTGTTTTCTGTATTTGCTGTAATTCACAGATCTCTAGTCGTATTATACCAGCACTTGTTCATTAAAGTACGAAGTCAGTTCATTTCCACTCATGAAAAAGGATAAAGCTCTCGGCGTTGATCAATCCCTGAGGGATACGCCATGCATTCTACTTTACTAAACATCGTTTGGAGATGATTGAATGCATATCTGGCCTTTACACTGACTCGTGGTCGCCCGCTGATGTATCGAGCCAGTGCCGTTATCCTCCCGGACAGTTTGGTACCAATTTGCCGACCCTGGAGTGATGGAAGGGTGGCCCTGAGAGGCGGCAATCGATCCAAAGTGTATTGCAGAGCTCCTCCTCCACCACTGCACCATACGCGCCCTTTTCGGTTCCCAAGATTTAGAGAAAATCCACCAATAGAACCAGGAAGCTAGAAGCACGAGTGTTTTGAAATATATACCATTCTCTGTCTAACATTTCATGTTCAATAAAACACAATGTCTTGATAAGCATCATATTCCTAAGTGAGGAGCAGTAGGGTAACAACTGATATACGCTACTCGAAGCCAGATTTCTAGCACATAATGGACGATATGAGCCATACATGACTGGTACATACCGGGATAGCCTTACTGGTATGAGTCGCACAAAGTGTATCGCATTCGAGATGTTTCTTTTACTGCAGAGTTATTTTTCGGTAAACTTGGATTAATATTAATAGCTCCTTCAGCGTGGATGTTTTTCCAGGTAATTGCTGAGAGAACTATTTTTTATAAGCTACTATTTAAAAGGACACTCCTCAGACGAGTTTGTTCGCCTCATTGACTTCCACGGGAAAAATTGTTGCTGGTTGGGAGAGACTAAAATATCTTCGTTGACGGGAATACTACTGATGAACAGGTATCTAAGGCATCTCGACTTCATAAATATGGCAATCAGATGAGTGCGCGTCTGCGTGTGCTCTCGATTCCTTACCATTTGTCCTGGTGGATCAACCAAACTGTCGATGATCAGCACGATACTTGGTGTCTCGGTGTCTGGAGCATTTTGGCTCTTTTGATGGGAAATGTGAATGGTTTTCGACGACCGTCTCATGCCCATCTGTTGAGTCTCTATTCTATTTTCCATCCGACCCTCTGTTAAACAAAGGAGGAATTCTTCCTGAAATCAATCCAGCAAAGTTCTGGGCGTTGATCACTCCCTGAAGGACGCGCCATGCATTCGATTTCATTAAGCGTTATTACAGCTTATTTATTGAATATCTGGCTTCTACACTGACTCTCGGTGGCCTACGGATGTATCGAGTCAGCACTGCTAACCTCCCAGACAGGTCTGCTACCAATTTTCCGACCTCGCAGAGACGGAAGGCTTGATGAGCATAGGATGCGGGGTTGAACCCGTGAGTATTGTAGGGCGCCTCTGAACACTGCGCTACACGCGTCCCATTCGGCAACTTATATGGAAGAAATGACCTACATATGGGTCATAGTGTACCAATCTGGCCAGTTCCCCATTAGAGATGGTGATGCGCGCCATCGGCCGTGTCGCACACGCGTCGCGTCTTCTCCCATCCACTTTGCCTCCGTCCTTTAAGGTGAGCAGTACTGGTCGTGCTCATGCTGTGGTCTAGTAAACATGTGCCGGTTCTAGTCGTATTGCATGCTCTCTACAACTAGCAACCTAGTACTGTTTTCAGGTGCTGGCAGTACCAGAGCTGTCGAGGGTTCGGTAACAATGACGTTGAACCCTTAACACTATGTTTGTACACAGGGAAGACCAATTACATGTGGTGTTCAGAAAATTGTTGAGTTAAAGCTAAAACGCTGGCGTTGTCACAGTGCTGTCAACAACGTTTTTGGTAAAAGTGGACGAATAGATGTGAGATGACGTCATTCCAGTTGTCTGGAGACGTTAATTTTGTTCTGGAACCGTTGTAGAGCGTTTCTTACCCCATTTTTGCTTGTAATATATTAATTTGTGAATGTTTAGTTATTCTCTGGTATCATGACTCTACACGAGGACACGATTTCCTCAGCCAGGTTTCATGCACTCATCCATTTTAACGTTCAGTTTTCGTTTTAAAATTCAGCGATGGACGGGTTCTGAGGGATTTATTTGTGTCCATCAACAGTGCATTGTTATTGGTGGCGATCGATTTTCGTCTATTGAATAGAAGGTGGCGACCGGAATTTTGGTAAACACTGCTGTGTATCGGCTCACTTGATGATGATTAGTCATCCATTCCTTTCAATTGACAAAGTGTTCTGTTTTTTTTTTATTTCCTTACAAGTAGGAAAGGTTCATTTTTCCATTCTGAGTGTTTCCAATTGGCTCTGTTTTATTTTGCGTCGTCGTCGTCAACTTTCATCACCTTTAAGTATCCAGTCGAATTTTAGGTCTTCATGGCGGATTTGCTCAAAGGAGTTAAACTGCACAAGGGAGACGGTAGCACTGCGAATGCTGAAGATGCACTAAAGGTAATGGAAAATGACTAAAGTACTTTTTTTGCAGACAAATTTTACAGCATTTCTTATTGTCGAGTACTCTGGTCTATTACATTGCGTAATTGCATAATTTCTCCTAACGATTTACCATCTCATTGTGGCTAGATGGTGTTCCTGAGTGTCGGGCTGCGATATACAGCGGGGCATTCATCACGCTGGCAGGGTTTCCCAAATTGATAAGGAGTCGGGCGTTTCCGTCAGGAAGCCTAAGGGTAAACCAATACCAGGATCCACCATCATCTTGGTACTAAACTAGTCGCATGGTGGCAAATCTCCCTTTAGTCCAGAAGGACGGCGGCTGCCTGTGGTGGTGACGACCTAGGGCAGACTTTGGGCTGACTAACCTCAGGACTCCAGTGAACCACAATTTCTAAACTACCAAACTGAAAAAGTGAAAATTGTGCTGAGGCCCGCACAACCAATGAAGACGGGCCATCCAAGTATCCGAGTTCATAATTGCAATATATAAATTTAGTGTACCAATAGTTTAGGGTAAAGTTGTGGCCTTGTATTTCTCGGCTCATTGGTGTCCGCCATGCCGTCAGTTCACTCCCGTGCTGAAGGTTTGTGCTTTCTATGGCCTTCATTGTGTTTTGCTAACTTCTCTTTGTACTGTGCTTATTCCTTTTAAGTATGATGTAGTTTGTGTCTTAAAATATTTATTTGGTGGCTATCAGAAAGAAAAAAAACACTGCAGAGCTTTAAATTGAACTCTTAATCTTTAAGTTGTTCTAAGACCTTTTTTTATACCAAGAGATCGTAAACAGTCTTTACACGAGCCGTTTAAGGACTTTTACGGTGAATTGGTGGACGATGGAGAATTCGAAATTATATTTGTATCTTTCGATCGAACTGAAGCCGATCTGAAAAAGTATATGGAAGAGTGTCATGGAAATTGGTACTACCTTCCATTTGGCTCGTCTAAGATTCAGTACGCTAATTTCTTAAAACTTTTCGTAGTCCTTTCTTTCTGGCTTCTATAGTGATATAAGAGTTCTGTTTGGATGTAAAGAATTTTAGGGAGCTTGCTACAAAGTACTCCGTTAATGGAATTCCTGCTCTGATCGTTATCAGGAGTGATGGTAAAGAAGTCACCAAAAATGGTAGAAGTGATGTCCAGGTTTGTTTGCTACTTAGAGAGAGTTTTATGGTTCCTACCACCAACGGATTTTACAGGGTAAAGCGCCCAAAGCTGCACTTTCAGCTTGGAAATCTGCCTAGTTTCCATCAATGTGATAACGTTTCATTGACATTCTTCGTGTATTTGTGATTTCAAACTCGTCGACTATCTTATGTTCTAAATTCATTACCTTTTTGATTGCAATTACAACGAATAAAATTAGTACGTTCTTCTCTTCTATGCTATTATTAGCACATGTTATTGTACTTAGACATAGAAAGTCGACATCAGGAAACCCCTTTTGCCACGGTGAGGTAGTAAACCACTGAGAAGCTATGTGTATATGAAGCTATAGTATATATCCCGTCGATTGATTGTAAATAGGTGTGAGCTCATAAATTTGCTACCATAAGTTGTGTACCTGGAAACATTAGGTCTTCTCATCTCTTATTCGCAAAATCTTTCACCCTTAAATGTTGCACTCAAGGGAAAATAAGATTGTGTACAACTTGCGATTCATAATATGTATTCAGATTTACAACCCACAATAAAGGGTAAAAGGATAAAGCTCTCGGCATTGATCAAAATCCCTTAAGGATGTGTTACGATCCGACTTCATTAAACATCGTTTGGAGGTGATTGAATGCATATCTGGCCTTTACAGTGACTTGTGGTAGCCTGCCGATATATCGAGCCAATTTTGCTATCCTCCCAGACAAGTCTGGTACTAATTTGCCGATCCCATGGCGATGGAGGGCTTGGTGAGCCAGTAGCGTGGGAATTGATCCCAAGTGTGTTGCAAGGCGCCTCATCGACCGCTGCGCCATGCACGCCCTTGCTCAACACAATGGATGGGTTCTTCATGTCGCGGTTAAGTGCAAGTCGATTCAGAAAAGTACTATAGTTCCCACTTTCTGTGGTTGTTGATGAAACAGTCTGAACCATAGTGAGTTACAACAGCTATTTACTATTTTATATCATTACCCGCAAACAGCGTTGGGTCGTTTGGGCTTTTCCGAACAGATCTAAGAGTTGTCGTGTTCTGAGAATTCTCTAGAACAGTCAACATGACGTCTCCATTCTTCTTGCTTGCAAAATCTAACATAATGTTACCTTACAGCGTTAATTTAGGCATTCTATCTACTTTAATAGGTAGGGATAGAATTTAAACTTTAACTCCACTGCTTTATACAGTTTTTCTCTTCCGCTTTTGCTAAATGAGGTGCTTGGTGGTCATTTCCTGGTCTTCTTATTCTTTGCCAACCAAATGAGCTTTGCTCAGGAATACGTCGACCAGGCTTAACGAGTCATCTTTGGACCAATTATGGGTATATCGCTGGCTTATCTCATGAAACAAATTGTCCACGAAGGGCATTACTGCTGGTTCAGCTACATTTGCAGTGCTGTATATGAAGCTGCCTTTTGCGCACAACTTGAACATCGTGGGAGATCTTATTTGTAATACATTGTCGGATTACCACTCTCCATCCGTATAGCATGAAAGATTTGTACTTTCTTACAGCTTCTGTTAGGTAAGTGGAATTGTCTACACCATGGCGGTGGGTAGGGTTTTCATCATGTGCAAGATGGGCAGATGTCAGAGGAAGGACATGGAGAATACGTGGAAGTAGGAAAAGCAATTACAAGCAGAATACGTAGAAAAACTAAAGCGCAAAGCAAAAAGTGCGAGAGAAGGTGCGGTAAAATTTCTGCTTGTGACAGTTGTGATTTTTAAATCAATCTGCTCAAAACATTCCCGAAAGCACGTCAGTGGCTATGCTCTTCTCTAGGACCACCTTGTAAAAGATCTGCAATTTGTTAGTGGAAACGCGATGTGCCGCATCCTAGTTGGTAGATGAAGTGGAGAACGTTAACCATAAAAAGCTGTGCACTTGTCACGAGAGGTAGACTTTGGTGTTAGCAGGTCGGATTGACTTATATCTTTTATAACCGCAAAGCCCTATCCGCAGTGTTTTGATTTTGTGAACGGGAATTGCACCCTACACGTTTGTTCGGCTATCAAGCGCTAAAAAATTCATCATCCATTCGACTTCGTTCAGAACTTTAGAAGTGATTGAATGCAAATTTCATTGATTGAACATTTGCTCCATGCAATGACACACGTTGGTCTACCAATATGTAAAGTCAGTGTAGCTATCCTCTGATACGAGTCTAAAACTAGTTTACTCCATCCTAGAGGGATGTTAGGCTTGGTTAGCGGTGGGAGACGGATCGAACCAGTGACCATATGTGCTTTCAGAGAACTTCTAAGCACTGAATTATGCGTAGTAAGCATATTGAGTATACAATGTTTATAAATATCCGAGAACACGGGTGAAATAATCCATAACGACGAAGAAGAAGCGGCTGCGTGTTATCGCAATGCACTAAAAAGAAAGGATTCGGTTACCAATGGCGTAATAAATAGAGCATGCTATATTTTAAGGAAAAGGACGCTTGTAGCGCAGTGGTTGGAGGCGCCCTGCAACACACACGTGGAGCCGATCCCCGCGCCCATGGCCCACCAAGTCTTCTATTCCTCCAAGGTCTGAAAATTGATACCAAACCTGTGTGGGAGGATAGCGGCACTGACTCGATACATTGGTAGGCCACCGCAAGCCATTGTAAAGGCCAGATATGCATTATATCACTTCCAAACGATACTTAATTAAGTCGAGTGCATGGCGCATCGCTCAGCGATTGATCAGCGCCGAGAGCTCTATCCTTTTTATTGAGGGCTAACTGCTTGAAGAGGGTTTGAAAATTTTCATGTCATCGTTGCACAAAGGCCACTCTTTGTTTCGGTTACTTTTTTAGATTATTATTTTACATAACTGGTTGTCAAGCTTTTTGTAATGATCTCAGGAAACCTTGTGTTCGCTTCGTTTTCTTTGCTCATCGTTTTCTTCATCGTGTACAGTGGTCCTCGCATATGTTACGTGTTGTTTTGGCTGCTGCTTGAGGATTTCGTGTTCTTTCTTAATCTCTTAGAATGTTGATTGAGGCGACCCTCGCAATCTTAGAGATAATGTTAAATTTTTTATTTACTGCTTATTACAATTTTTCACGTCAGAGTATTATTGTGATACAACCACGATGGTGCTGAGATCTTTACAAAAGTCCGGACCGCAGGTGTCTGCGGTGGGGAACGAATGCTCTATTACCCTTTCCGGGCTAACACGTTCACCATTACACCATGTGTGTCCTTCGTTGCGCTTTTCGCTCATCTAGTTTTCTGTCTACCAATTCCATCATCGATTTGGAGATAGCCGGTCTAAAGTGTTCTCATGTGGATTGAGGAGAGCGTTGGGGAGCGGTTCGGACCACAATCTTCCATCCTCACGGACTGCGTCACTAACCACTCCGCTATCTCCACACTGTTTCGCTTACTGAACCAAGCAATTTCATAGATCGAGTCGTTTTGGAATTGTAAGCTGTTATCGCGAAAACCATTGGCGTTCTATTTTTCAGAAACGAAGGTGGCATTTGTTATGAATCTGAAGGATATTAGAATATTCTCTATTATTTGACCAAGATGTAATATGCTAGGAATATTGCATGAGGTATGAAATTAATAAGGGATAAACAAATAGAGAGTTCGAGGTAGATCAGTCCTTTAGAGATGACCATATGGGCTTTCCATTAAGGATTGTAGAAGCGATTGAATGTATATTTGGCCCACACAATCACTACAGAGAATCTACCAATGTGTGAAGTCAGTGTTCCTACCCTTCCAGACAAATCTGCTATCAGTTCGCCTACACCGAAGTTATGGTTCGCTCTGGGCGTGGAATCCAGCTGAAGACCGTGTCTGTATATATAGGGTACTTCTAATTAATAGACTATACGGTCCACTTTTAAATGAAGGAACAATAACTAACCATAAGTTTATACATTGCAAATCTTTCAGTAAACTCCTGTTTATGTTGAATTGTGTATTTCAAGATGAGGAAAATTGAGTAGAAACTTGGTACCATCAGGATCTGTGCCAGGGTAGCCGTAATAGCTTCATGCAGCATGTTAATTTTGTTCTAATCATAGTTCCTAATCGGAATTTCCAATTTCACCCAGGTTTATTTTCCAATCTTCCTAGGTGCTTGTGGGGTGGTGGTTATAGGTTCTTTGCAGCACACATTTGGTTCGATCCAGCGCCCCAGACTCAACTGGTCCTCATCCTTCCCTTCCTGGTCGGCAAATAGGTGTAACTTTCTTGAAAGGATAGCAGGACTGGATACATCCGTAGGCTACCGCAAATCGTTCTATGGGCCAGGTATGCATTCAATCATCTCTAACGATGCTGAATGTGGTTGAATGCATGGCGCATTCCCAAAGGACTGATCAACGCCGAGAGCTTCATCTTTTTCCTTTATTTATCTCTATAATGTGAACTTGTTAACATTTTTTCAGAACTAGACTGGAAATACCACCGATTATGAGCAATGGCTTTATTTTTTTTCCTCATAGCAACTACGTGCTGGTGATATATTCGCTCTGTCCAAACAACTGGAAGCCCGAAAAGCTTTGGTAGGAATTTCCTTGAAAAAACTTTCTCGCAACGTGACCGACTTTTTTCCGATCTGCAAGAGGCAGTTACTGGCCATAATGGCCACTTGCAGAAGCCTTCTCGCAGGTTTCTTAGCGCTTCAGGAAAAGGAGGCAATAAGAAGATGCCAACCAATGTGAAAACGTAGTGGAATCCATACAATTGTCCATGATGAAAGGACGTCGGGCAGGCATGCAAGCATAAAAGTAAGCTGAAAAATAGCGTTGAAAACCGTACAGTAGTTAAATAAGCACTAAGGAAAAATGGACAAA
The DNA here is from genome assembly GCA_900624975.1 of Angiostrongylus costaricensis. Classification (NCBI taxonomy): domain Eukaryota; kingdom Metazoa; phylum Nematoda; class Chromadorea; order Rhabditida; family Metastrongylidae; genus Angiostrongylus; species Angiostrongylus costaricensis. The sequence goes on along the minus strand of UYYA01004568.1, from coordinate 30,500 downwards.
AAAGAACGAAAAGAAAATAGGAAAAAGGAAAGAAATAACAGGTAAAGGAAAGAAGAAAAGAGCAAAAAAATGAAGCGGCAGAAAAAAAATGACAATGAAAAATGAAAAAAAATGAAAGGAAAGAGAAAAAAGAGGAAAAAAGTTTGCTGCTGATCACTGCGAAAAGAGGTGAATCTAAGTATCCGTGATTCTTAGTCAGCCGAAGTAAACCGATTACCGTATGACTTGTCTCGAAGTGTGAGCGGCCGACGCACATGGATTGTTATGTTTCCATGGCGATTCATCGATACATTGCAATCCGAAGTCGCTGCTCGTTTCAGAATTGAATTTATTGTCTCCGCTAATGGTAGGGGCACAGCTTTTTGTTTGTACACAGTATTCTGTACTTTTACTTTGTACTTTGCTTGTTGCTTTAAACTTTTCGCCTGTTTGTTTCTATCAATTTATTAAGTTTTGCTAAAAATCTAAGTGCTAATGATGAGTAAGTAACTGTTCAGATGCTTATAATATAGTAGTGTAGAAGGTTCCTCAGAAGTAGAACTGTGCCGCAGTAGAATGCTTGTTATATGAGTATTATAGATGAAACAGTTAATATTTGTAGAAAGGTACGTCCACCCACGCCCTCCTTTCCTCGCACCATTGGTTATTAAAAATCACCCCTAATAAAGCGATAATCTTTCAATCCAGTAAGTTTTGCTGGAACACTCCATCAAGTGTTTTTTTACTTTATTTTATTTGATCCATTTTCACGCCAACTGTGCGGATCTCAGCACTTCTCATATTCGATTCGTTTCCTCGCATTCATCATCCACGAAGGTCTTCCAAGTTTTTACATGTGGTTTCGGTTGCTGCTTGAGAATTTTCATTTCATCTTGAATGTCGTAGAATGCTGGTCGAGCAATTCGCCTTGGAATCCTGAGATAGCCAGGCCGGAGCGTTCCCAGTTAGATTGCAGAGAGTGATTTTTTTCCCAGGCAAGTTTGGTACCAATTTCCCTACCTCGAGGGGGTTGAGAGGCTGGGTTGGCCCGAAGCGGAATCGAACGACCACCATGCACGTGATGACGGACATCACCACCACTGTGCTATCCCCCAATCAGGTATTTACTCATCTCATTTATAGCTTCACGTGATGCGATAGGTGTCGTCTTGGTATCCCACAGTGGAGTGCAGGTAGTGGTGGTTAGCAATTTTCATAGCGGCCTGTGGAGTCCATTCTTTGTAACGACTTTGCAATAATTTGCTATTTTTCCCAACTATGAATTGATTTATAGGAAAGAAAGATATATTTGCGACACGAAACCTGGATATATTCTCAAACATAATATCATCTGTTGCCTAGAATGCCTAGGAACGCCTTTGCTCGGCTCTTTCAAAGATTGCAAGGAGAATAGCCTTGAACAGCTTTCTACGACATTCATAGGAAGACGAAATCCTCAAGTAGTCGCCGAAGCAACATGCGAAATATTTGGGGACCTATGTGTACGACGAAGACGAGGAGAACGAATCGAATTCAAGAAGCGCTGACATCCGCTCAGCACTTGCGATGAAGGGTCATGATAATTAAAAAATTCCTTAAATCCGTCTTATTTTATTAGATACTCGTGCGACAGTATTCAGATATTGTGCTGGTCTGAGCGCTTTCTCCATTCCTTCCGTTGTTTTGCATCCATCGAGGCTGTCGAGATCGTATATGGCCTTGAATGACGCTTGAAGCGCTCTTACTTTCTCTTAATAACCTTTTCAATGATGGTCGGCGGTGATTTTCATTAGAAACCCGAGAGTGTTGGGCTAAGGTGCTCTAAGGTCGTTGCCATAAACACCTGCTCTTCTTTATGAATCGGTTGGAAATTTTCCTGTCTTGGGTAAATTCTATACCATGGAAAAGTAAGCATCTCTATAGCATCGATTAAAGTGCTTTAAAAATGTTCGGTATCAATCTCTGTACTGAATTTTCCTAGTTAAAGGAAATCGAAATAAAGTCATTGAATTATTTGTATGATTTTGTATGGAAATTTTTTGTAAAGAAGAAGAAATAAACGTGAAAACTATGGGAATTAGTGATCCATCATCATCAACAACATATGACAGCAATGGAAAAACCGTTTTTACGTGTTTCGTTTTTCCAGTTCGCTCTTGTGATACAAGCTGTAAGAGGCAGAATAGTCAGATGAGCATGATAGCCTGAAGACAACGAACTCTCTCAGAGTATGAAATCGCTGTCACCTGTATCACCTGTAGCCCCGGTGATCGTCGAGTGACTCGAACGGGCGCCAGTAAATCTTCCATTTTTTCCTTGTCGCATGCAAGAATAGCCCAGTGGGTTCTGCTCGCTCTAGGGACTCGTCGAACATCATATCTTTCTTCTAGGTTCTTCGTGAAGAACTCTGACCATCGGGTCGGTGGTCTTCCTGCAGTATGTTTGACATCCCGAGGAATCCAGTCACTAACGGCTCTGGTCCATCGATTGTCATTCAAACGCATTGCGTGTCCGGCCCACCTTATCTTCGACTGTCTGGCGTACAGAACGGCATCTTTGATTTTTGATCGTTCACACAGGTCGGAGCTTCGGATCCCTTCCCTTACTTGTGTGAAACGGGATACTCCTAACATCGCCCTTTCGACTCCGCGTTCGATAACGCTGAGTGATCTTTTATCCTGCTTACGCAGCCACCAGGTTTCTGACGCATATGTTAGGGCATGAAGTACCGTTGAGTCGAAAAGTGGGCACGGAGTCGGTTGTTCTTTGTCCTATCCACTACATCCTCGATACTCTTGAAAGCTCCTCAAGCCGCTCGTTTCCTTCTGCTCAGCTCTGGGGCTAAGTCGTTCATCACATTGATTTCCCTACCTAGATAGACACAACCTTCCCAACGGTTTACCACCTCATCGTAGCTGGGAGGTGTTCCTGAGTGTTGGACTGAGATATACAGCAGAAGCATTCGTCCCCCGGTAGGGTCTCCAAAGCTGAGGTGTCCGGCGTTTTCATCAGGAAGCCTAGCTAAGAGTAAACAAATACCAGAATCCGCCACCGTACTGGTGTCAAAGTCGCATGCTGCAAATCTCCCTCAGATCCACAAGGGCTACGACTGCCCTTGGTGATGAAGAGCTGGGGCAGACGTTGGCCAGGCTGATCTCGAGATTCCAGGGAACCACAATGGCTCAAGCAGCAAATCTCCGATAAATGGTGATTGTGCTGGGGTCCGCACAACCAGTGAGGACGGGCGGTTTAAGTGTCAAGTGTCAAGTGAGAGACACAACAAGATATTCGTTCCGTTGAGCGTGAATGGGGCATACGAAACCAATCCGTTCTTCATGAACATCGTTTTTGTGAGATTTAGTCGAAGACGAATCTTTCCACAGGTTTTATCACAGTCGACATGCATACGCTTCGTTTGGTTAATGCTTGTTCTTATATGGACGATGTCATCAGCAAAGCGAAGATGGTGTAACTGCTGACCGTCGATTTTCACTCCCATATTATCCCATGCCAATGCTCGCATGACGTTCTGGAGGGTGGCGGTAAGTAATTTTGGCGAGATGGTACCGCCTTGCCTAACCCCTCTTTTGACGTCAATGTTAATGTCGTCGTAGAATGGTGATACCTTGGTTGTAAAATTTTTGTACAGCTCACGAAGAATCTTTATGTGCTGAATAGGGACTCCTTTACTATCAAGGGCTTCCATGACTAATTCTGTTTTAGTTGAATCGAAAGCCTTCTGTAAATCGAGGAAAGTGAGGCAGAGCGGTCTTTTTTACTCTCGCGACACTTCAATAAGTCTTGTTATCCTGTGGATGTGGTCCATTGTACTAAATCCTTGTCGAAACCCTGCTTGCTCACATGGCTGTACTTCATCTACTGTTCTGTCAATCCTGTTTAGGATGACTCAAGTGAAAAGTTTGTAGACGACAGACAGCAAGCAGATTGAGCGATAGTTGCCGATATCGTGTAGATCACCCTTCTTGAACAATAAAACGGTCTTGCTGGTCTTTCACTGAGTGGAGAGCTTGCATTCAGACAGCTAACGTGTGAAGAGCCGAGCCAGTGTGTCTACGAGGACTGGCGGAAGGTTTTTAAAGTGTTTAGGCCTTATCCTCTCCTGACTTGGCGCTGTTCGATTTTTCACCGACGAAATGGCATGTCGGATTTCGGAAAGGAGAACCGGTGGTACGGCATATCCATCGTCTTTTATTTCATATGACGGGAGGTGGACACATCGAAGAGATCCGAGTAGCATTCGTGAATGATTTTCTCCATTGCCTTTCTGGACGCTGTAACCGTTCCGTTTGGGCGCAGGAGTGCAATCATTTTGGTCTTGTAATTGGCGAAGCTTCGGTGGGCTTTGCGAATGCTTTTCCCAGCCTCTGCAGATTCGGCCATTACTGCTGCTCTTCTCTCTTTAAGACCTTCTTTTGTCGCCTGTCTGCATTGTTTTGCAAGTTCGGACGTTAGTTCGCGGTTGCTTGCAGCTCATGCGATTCCACGCTGGCGTGTCATATCGAGTGTTTCTGGCGACAGACATCTCTTGGTGACTTTCAAACTCTCAGCTTTCATAGCGGTAGCGTGAAGATGTTGAATGAGCCGATCGTATTCTTTGTCGATGTTATCGACAATGGCATCTTCCCAACAAGCGACTAATGAACTGAGTGATGGAGTGATGTCAAAAGTGATGTCAGTTTTATTTGTATCTGGTGGATTTCATATGGAAAGTAGTAGTTGATGAAAGAGAGGTTCGGTAAATGATACAGTAGTATTTATTTATGTGATCTTATAAACTGGTCTTCTTAAGCTTACGCGAGGTTGTGTTTGAAAGTTCGATTTTCATTAATACTTTAACTTTTTTTTTCCACCGAATAATAAAAATGTTCTAATATAAAATACGTCCAGGCTCTGAGGAAGGTGAGGTCGCCGAAACGTCAGCCATCGATCAATAACATCAAAAACAACGACAACGAAGATCTGTACGAACCTCGCGTCTGCTTGAGAATATCAGTTTATAAGATCACATAAATAAATATATCAACTATCTATGCCGACGTTTACAGAAAGTCGGTCTTTCGAGCTATTGAGATACAGTAGTAGATACATCAGATAATAAAGAAGCTGCCAAAAAATGGTAGGTTTCTGCCAGGTTCTAGTAACTGCCTTCTATTCACTTCCTCTTGCGTTGTCCATTGTCAAGATGAGAAGGTACAAGAAGAAACACTGATTTGTTAAAATTGATTGATTGAGATGTGGAGAACTACTGCAGACTAGAACAAAAGGTTCCTCTTTCTGTTTAAAGTGGTTCCTGCTGTTATAATTTACCTATATTGCCGCTGTATACATTTTAAAAACTATTCCTTAGTTCATTCTTCTCGGCGCAGTATTTCTTGACTCCTTGTTCATAATGAGTTTATTCTGGTTTAAACGCCTTTCAAGACACGAAAACTGGACGCTTTTTTAAATCATGGATTCAAACTTCGATATGACCGAATGGAAGCCACCTGAAATGTCACTAGAGTTTGATTCAGGAATGTACCTCTGGCCGCACAACGTGTAAATGGGTGTTTCGTCATGGTGGCGAGGACGTGTCATAGCTTCCTATCAGCAGATGGCGACGGCCATCAGAAGTCGACACTGCACTTTGACCAAAGATTTGCAATGGTCCGTAATTTGGAATGTACTCGAAAGAAGAAAAGATCTGTAAATAACCACAATGTTGCTGAGATATTTGCAAAGTTCCGGACCACTGGTGTCAGCGGTGAGGGCCGAACACGCTATTACCCTTTCCTGGGGCTCGCGCGTTCACAACCACACCATGCGAGTCCCTCATTTCGCCTATCTTTTAGTCGTCCGATTTGTAAACAGATACCACACGAGTTGAATACAAGAGATCGTCGTTTTCAAGTGAACTCAGTTCTTCCTTCACGCAATAAAATCTCACTGTAATGTTTCATCAAAACTGCGCCCTGTACGACAATGATATGTTCAGCTGTGCGATTGGACAAACGCACAGTTCTTGAGCAACTGCAGAAATTTTTGTCTTCTAAGGGTAGCTAAAGCGACTCTTTCGGACAGAACATTGAAATTATCTATAATAACTTATTAAATCCTGGCTTAACGACCGCAGTAGGGATATGGTGCCCGAAATGATGAAATTTTTCGAAAATTGCAAGGTATTTATGCAAAACTGGTTGGCAGAAACCAAAACTGGTTCGGGTTCTCCTGCACGACAACACTCGATTAGACCTCGTACATCTAGGACTGCAGGATTTGGGTGATCTCGAATAAGAAACACTTCATTCACCATACTGTTCCTGCATATTATCGGCCATGTGTTACGTACTTCACGGATCTTAACAAGTACTAGTTGAGAAGTTCTTCAGTAACTAAATCGTTGTTAAGAAGTTTCAGGAAAATTTGTTTACTCCAAATCTCCTTCTTTGTAGTCGCTTTTTATCTAGCCCCCATTTTTTTTATGGCTGAGTATTATGTGAAATATAGCCAATGATGCTGAGATATTTACAAAACTCCGGACCACAGGTGTCTGCGGTGGGGAACGAACGCGCTATTGTTCTTTCCGGGAGCTAACGCGTTCAGGACCACACCATGCGAGTTCTTCGTTTCGCCTTTCTCTCAGCCGTGTTACTGACCTATGGTCGCTATCAGCAATCACCTTCTTCTTTCTTTTACCGATTACACAAATTCATAAAGTTATGTCTCAGATAAATTATATCATTTCAAAGTCGCCGTTCAAGGAGGCTACGTTCTTGCACCGATCCACAATTTCTAAGAAGACTCGTCAACTTCTACAATTGAAATGCGTTCGTGAGACTTTTTCAAGGGACTTTTCGCAACAAAACACTGAGATTTCTCTCATTAAAAAGATAAACATCATTGTCAACCTCGTGTAAGCTCATCAAAGAAAGAATACATACTGAGATTTCTATCTTGTCAAAGGTTTTTATGGTTTTATGACAATAGGGGCGCGTGTGGCGCAGTTGTTGGAGGCGTCACTGCGACACACATGTGGCATCGATCTCCGCTTCAACGACCCATCAAGCTTTCCATCCCTTCAGGGCCGGCAAATTGGTACCGGAATTTTCCGGGAGGGTAGCAGCACTGGGTCGATACATCGGTAGGCCACCGCGAGTCATTGTAAAGGTAAGATATGCATCCAATCACCTCCAACGATACTCAATGGAGTCGAATGCATGGCGTATCCCGCAGGGATTGATCAACGCCGAGAGCTTTATCCTTTTTATCCTTTTATGACAACAGACAATACATATCTCAATTGAGAAGGTGGAAATATACCTATATAGGCGAAGACAAGATCAAGGATCCAATTTTCGTTTGACAAAGCCCAATGAGTACATAACGCTGCCATGCTATATGAATCCTCCTATTCTATCCCTCGTTTCTTAAGTAGAATAAATTTTTCCTTGACAATCTTATCGAGATAAAGGTCAGGTGAGTTATCAACAATTTTAAATACATCCTAGATCGCAACGAGTCGTCTTTGTGTTAATCGGGGGCTACCGCGCTCACCACCACACCGTGCGGGTCTTTCGTTTCACATTTCTCTGAGCCAGTTTTCTACCTAACGGAGCCATCAGCAATCACCCGTCAATGGAATTAATCTGGAGGACGCAAATCGGCCCTGAATCCAGCTAAGCTGCGGCTGTAGTCGAAATCACATTGTTAACTTTTTATTTCCTGCCCTATTACATTTTTTACGGCAGGGTGTTATACGGAGTGCAACCACAATGATACAGAGATATTTGCAAAATTCCGGAGTGCAGGTGTCTGCGCCGGGAATCGAACTCGTCATTACCTTTTCCGGTGGCTAGCGCGTTCACTACCACACCGTGCGGGTTCCCTGTCTCCCCATTGCCCCAGCCAGTCTCCTAGCTAACAGCGCTATCAGCAGCAATCACTCGTCAATCACTAACCCCCGTGTTCTGTTCCATTCATGAGCTCACATGAGGCTGTTATAAAAGAAAAATAGCTTCGTTGTGGTTAACGTTTCTGACCTTTCTCCTTCTTCTGAGCCGCAATCGTCCGAGTCGTATTTCCCCAGCAGATGTTTACCACGCTCGCATTGAGTCGATTTTAATAGGGTGGAAAACTGCACAAATGAAGTAACCTCACTCGGCAGAGATCTTATAACAATTGCCAGTCAGTAGAAGCTATATTCTTTCGAATACACCTCAGTTAGGATCGCGTGCGTCACATGCTGTGAAGATAGTAATTTGACCACATTATTTAAAGTGAATTGAAAAAGTGAAAATACAGACAGCTCGAAGAACTGCTACTAATTACTATTTTGTTTCCCAGTTACTCATAGACACGCTCATTAACAATTTATGTAAACATTTCTCGGATCGGATTTGTTTTCAAGTACAATCTCAAGTGCGTTGAAAAGTAAACGTTGTTACTTGAAGGTTATACGTAGCTGTTCTCGATGCTGTGCACATTATATTACTTATTCACCTCTGCTTCATTCCACTTTCACACCCGATTCTATCTTATAGCGGTTTGTCGATAATACATGCTCATCATTCATCTCGATCGTCTCAACAATCGCTAATCCGTCTATTTTTTTCTCCTAGCAAACCGGTATCTTGTGAAAATGGAGGACACGACCCGTCTATTGCTCAGTCTTACGGCCTCGGTTCGGTTGTCGGACTCAGCGGCGACCGCGATTTCCGGCGTATTGACTCATTCCGCCACCACCTACCTCTTCTCCATCGTTTTGACTCCAGTGTCATATATCGTACAACAATTGAAATTTATGTGATCGTTTTGTATTATTTGACCACTTCATCATTAAATACTCTAAACTTAACACGCAACAGAGCGCTATCGACTAATTTTTTATCCGACTGTTTGTGAAAAATTCGGGGAAGACATCAGTTTGTTTTGATTGCAATGCATGGCAATTTTGCATAGTCGTTCGTCGTTCCGCTCTCGCTCTGTGCTGTTGTCAAAGTAGTTTTTCCTTTATTCCACATGGTGCCGATTTCAGTTCTTTTTCGTGAAAACGCGATATGACGGACTTTCCTCAATGTGGACGGCCAAGGCTAAAGACTTGCTTATATATCCCTATCTTACACTCATTCATCAACTTCAACAATTTCGTGCTTAATAATTGCGCCAGCATTCTTGTAGGAGCTAAATAGTGGAACTGGTTTGCTGAACTGAATTACTGCAAAGAGTGTAGATGGCCCAAGTTTTCTTAAGATATCTATGACAGTTAATTTTTTCATTGAATAATCACTTACGGAATCTCTCCGTGTACTTTTCTTTCGTTCTTGACACACTTTCTTGAGCCCTTGGATCTCGATGCGTTCCGTTTTTACAAATCGTGCGACACCCATTCGATGAGAAAACTGGTTCAGCACTTCTTACCTTGTAGTTCAAACATTGCCATATTATCGAGGCTTTTCTGTTCGTATCGCGAATCGGTGGAATGTTTGCAACGTTCCGACTCGACTTATCGCAGGACAACGGCAGAATTTCTGGTTTTAGCTCACTCTTTGGTGGTCTTCTCGTTGAAAGTGTTCAACGTCGCATAATCCTAGTTTACGTTGTAGGATGAACGCTTATTATGCTTCGTAACTCGACACTCGGTGGCGATGTAACAACGATGAGGCAGTTAACAGTTGTGACAAAGTCAAGTGGAAATATTTGTTGTACATGTCTGTTTACTTTACCAAATTTAACGTATACGGATCCCTGCACTTTCATTCGATTCATTCCTCACCTCGCATCCGTCATCCATCACCCACAAGTCGGCCTTCGCATTTTATGTAAACGTTCGACTGCTTCTCGATGATTTTCTCTTTTTCATGAATGTCGATGAATCCTGATCGAGTCGATTTTTCCTAGAATCTTAGAGTACCTCTAATAGAACGTTCCTCACCATGGACGCACTCGCCGGCTTTTATGGCAGGGATTGATTTCTTTTGAACGAACTTTGGTATAAATTTGGCGACCCTAGAGGGAGATGAGGCTAGACTGGTATGGGAGCCGTCAGAACAGCGACCATGCGTCTCTGTCTGCTGGCCTAATAATAACAAATATGGATAAGTGGTATGAAGTATATTTTATTGCGGTTCAGTTTTTGTTCACTCATTATCTCCTAATTAGTTATAACTACCGGTGTATAAATTTATTGAAACGGTAAATTTAGGTCTTCACCGTTGACACCATTGAGGGTAAGAGGGTTTGAATGATATGGTTAGGCAATGATCCAGTAGTCATATATTCATAGGTTCCAACTAGCCGCTTGATCCTCAAGGAATTAATCTAATCGTAATCTTATTGTTGATCTTCACACGTTTTCGAAACAGCAATGTTGCCGAAATTTCTTACTCTCGTCAGTTCACCCAATTTAATCTACTGCGTTACCTTGTAATCTAATTTTGCATGCCATTTGAAGTATGGGATTTCAAAAATTGCGCTGTTTCATTGACGCAAAGCAATTTCCAGCACTTTCTCCAGCAACAGGTTCTGAACAACTAAAAGTTGCGCCCGCTCTTGTTCATTTTGTACTCTTGCTGAGAAAGATTTTACCGGCATGGTCTGTGAACTGTAATTTCTAATAGGGTCTAACCTAGTCTACGTTTGCAATGTTTTGGCTTCTCACGATATTTATAGTGAGGACTATGAACTTACGAGGTAGTTTTGAATATCAGAAATAGAGAGAAAGGATGGAAAGACACGAAACGAAGAGGATTGCGATGAGGTGTTTTCGGCAGCTTCACCCCACCCTCTAGACCTACGTCTAAAATTTGAAGTGACGCTAAATTTTCAGAAAAGAAGTCTTTGCCTACGGAGTCGTCCTAAACACCATTCTCTATAAAGGAAGCTCCTCCGTGTATGAAAGTAGAAACAGATGGACAACTAACTTCAGTATCGAATTTGTCTTTTGCTCGTCAAAAAAGTTTCCCTATCGGGTTCCATATCTCAAACATTCTACTTTTTCTGGTGTCGATTTCGTAAAGTTGACAGTACCAGTATCGCAAATCGCCGCCGACAAACAATTCGGCGACAGAGGCATGTTCACGATGAAAAGTTCCTTTCGTCATTCATGTCATGGAAATATTCTAAACACAGATTTCTGGACTGCTCACAATGAAGTTCGCAGCTAGTGTGAACCGCTGTGAATGACGTCTTTCGATTCTTTGCTGAAAATGACGGTGATTCTAATGTGACTTCTACTCATCTGCTTATTTTCATGCGGTTTCCACAGAATTCAGAAGGCCTGTCATCAGTCGTTCACCATCCCAGTCTGCCCTTTTCCATTTGATACGGTTCCGTAGCACTCATTTCGGTGCGACACAGTGACGTATTCATTGTTTATAATGCCTCGTATGATTTTATTCTTTAGCTGTTTCGCTACCAGACTTACAAGTCACACATGGGTTTCCTTTTCTTCACATTAATGAATGTGTTTTATTTGTTGTCATAGTGGTGCTCAGTTTTCACCACAATTCGAAGCGTTTTTTGACGAAATTTCCCGCTAATCTACAAGGGCTACAACTGCCTGTGGTGGTGACGACCCGCGACAGACCTTTGCCAGGCTGACCTCGGGATTCCAGGGAACCACAATGGCTCAACCGGCAAGTCTCCAAAAAGAGAGGGAAAGTGGAGATTATGTTGGTGCCCGCTCAACTAGTGAAAACAGGCCCTCAAAATATCCAAGTATCCCAGTTTTCACGACATGAAGAGTGAGCGGTTCAGTAGTGATTCAGTAACAGTGAGTAAAAATTTGATGGCAATCAATTACTCGGTAAATATTTGAGTGTGCTCTTTTATTCTTGTGTTTGTCGACACTCAAGTCGTACTGTCCCCGTTGACATAGGGACTCGGTAGCACTGCGTCTCCACCGTACTCCATGTTTGTTCTTCAGGTACACCAGCTGACATATTACTCTTCCGAACATTCTCCTGTCCTCTTTTTTACTTAAGTACCTTAACCGGCGATCGTTTTCTTTTCTTCCCACACATTTATGAGTCTTTCATGACCCATGTTTAATCCTTTCGGGGTATTTTTCCACGTTTCTTTAGAAAAAAGCACTTATTTATGGAGTGAGTTATCATTAATACATAGCACCCTAAGCTGGTCTTTTTCCGGTAATTGGCGGTAGTTTCTCGATTACCTGAGTGTTTCAGGAGTTCGAAACTTTACAGTTTATAGAATAGGCTTTGCTGTACTGCATTTATCGCACATATAATTTTCATACATCGTCCTTTAAGTTTTAAACATATTTAGAATTGCACTTTCCAAAGAGGTGATGAAATTTAAGTTTTTAAAATTTCCAACAGAAGCAGCTGAAAACATGAATGACATTTGGGAGCACAACTATATCGTGCTGGCCGAACTCCCTCTTTTTCATTGGCTTCAGTGTTCGAAATATCGGCCTTGAAGCAATAAAATGGAGAAAGTAAGCGTTATGGGCTTCAGGAAGTCACAATTCGATCTCAGAATAAAGCAATTTGTATCTCATAATGTTTGACGTTTTATTTACTGCCTATAATTTCTCCATGGCAGGGTATTATGAGAAATGCAACCAAAGTGGTGCTAAGATATTTGCAAAACTCCGAATCTTAGTTCAGCTGCGAACCCGCGATTATCCTTCCGGGGAGCTCACGACTTACCCACTGCGCCACGGAGGCTCTTCACTTACTTTTCTCTCTGCCCGTTTTTTCACCTTAGCGGAGCCATCAGTAATCATCCGTCTACGGGAACGGCTCGGGAGTGCAACTGGGCATTGAACCCAGTTAAGCCGAAGCTGAAGTCGAAATAACAAAATCTAATTTGTACCTTTTGGTTGGGGATCTGTAGGTTTCAACGGTTCTTGTACTAGCTACTATAAGCTAATATGACTGAGATATTCTGATTTAAAGCCAAAAGTGGCCATTAATTTCGCATCGAATTTATTGACCGTAGTGCAACTAGGGCACTATGTGTTAATGACATTGTCGGCAGTCAAATGAGGGATTAGAAGTGAAACTCGAAGATAGGGTATAAGACTGTGTGAATTTATGGGCATCCAAAGTAAAAGACAATCCTTCTAATAGGCTTAGGGGAAGGGACCGTCTTCGCACTAAAAGAATATGCAAAACATCTGCTCGACTGTGGATTTGTGTGATGTAATTGTTGTTCCGTTTCAGTACTTGTACTTAGCAATACAATCTTCTTTTGTCTTGGATTTTCTTTCACTCTGATTTTATGACTAAGAGTGAAAGTGAGTCACACTGAATGGTTTTCCGTGTGCTCTGTAAAAGTTATGTCAAGCTTCTCCTTCGCGATTACTACTTCCGTAGAAATGGTTGTGGAACTTCTTTCAAATTATACGGCGACATTCTTTCAAGTAGTGTTGAATTTATAGAAAGGAAATCTGATGATAACCTTAAAAGCAACCCGATTTAATTTGGAACCTCGAACGCCGTTCACGTAGTTCTTTAACTCGTTATGAAAAGTGCTGACAACTATTAACTGTCACTATTTGTTATTTCATTTCCGCTTTTTAATTGAAGTAAACGCGAGAAGTGTTGAGAATGGGCGTGGCCAATTTGAAGATATTTGCGTGAAAACAAAGCAAAAGTCGAACGGATTTTTAGTAATAAAGTATTTAGTGGACTAGAATACGTCAAAACATCGATGTTGTTTTTACCTACTTGCGAATGGTTCCATGCGGAAATCTAAAAGAAAACCCTTTTTTTCGTATTTGCAGTTGAATGTGGACTATGTGGTCCAAAGTTCTGTTTGTTGTACGTTGAGGTGCTGACTAGCATATTGCGAGCTACAGCACCCAATGAGGACTATTTTTATGGGCCTCACTTGTGAAATACCACAATCTTCCGAAAATTTCGCGGTGTCGCTAATTAAGTAGCCATCGTTTCCTGAGATTTCATGTATTTCTTTGTGAATAGAGCAACTACAGTGTTTACTCGCTAGGTAACAGCGGTTTTCGGTTTATAAAGCATTGCCACGATAACCACAACGATGCTGAGACATTTGCAAAACTCAGGACCGCAGGTGTCTCCGGTGGGGAACGAACACGTTATTACCCTTTCCGGTGGCTAACGCCTTCACCACCTCATCATTGTGGTTATTTCGCACAATTGTAGTAGGTAGAAAATAAGAAATAAACATTGCCACAATGTTATTATGTAGTTTGCAAGCCTTGCATAGGATAAATTTGATTGTCGTTATATCTAATTTATATCCGTAAAGCTATGAAGTCGTTCGTGAGTAGTTATGACTGTGGTGAACTCACCATTTCTTCTTGCAAATATAATAGCAACTACTGACAAAAATGCTTGCTTTCTCCATATCAGGGCTGTAGAATTCATCGGATTCGTGTTCCAGCGTGGCGATGTTGAAAAGAATTCCCGAATTTGTTAAATGAGCTGATGATACATCGTTTGAACAGACGACAACTGTCAAACAACAGCGGCTACACCAACACGATCCCTGCCATTCGATTGATCGCTAGCCTTCCGATAGACTGTGACGTTCGCTGAGTGCTCAGCGACAGGATTGACAGTTTTTCGATCCATGGGTGCTCAGAGGCGTCATGTCCGTTCTTTTTCTCTGATCAACCACCTCATATGTTTTTTGACAGCTAGTTTTTTTTTTCATAAATACCATTTCTAAAGGTAGCAGAGTCTATGACTAGTTTGTGAAATTCGCGACGAGACGAAAGTAGTTAGGCGAATTCCACGGCCTTATGGAAAAGCGCTTATTTTTTTCAGGCGTGTATCTTAGTGTCACTATTCTTATCATTATTATTATTATTACATTACTCGTCTTTCACATCTACTATGCAGATTCCACCACTTTTTGTATTCGATTCGTTTTCTCGTGTCCACCATTCACGTAAATCTTCGAAATTTTGGCATGTGGCTTCGGCTGCTGTTGAAACATTTTCGTCTTCGTCAAGAATGTATTTGAATTCCGGTCGAGTCCATGCTGTTTGGAATTCTGAGATAGCCGTGCAGCGACGTTCCTGCGTAGATTTGAGGAAGTCAGCTTGATCCAGACTAGTTCGGTGTCAATTTCCCTACGCCAGAGGGATTAGAGGCTTGGTTAACCCAATGCGAGGTCGAGCCAGTTCCTGGTTGGATTGGGCCGTTTGCGTAATGAACGGGATCACTACCAATGCGCCATCCTGTCCCTTATGCTTGCTTACATGGATACAGTCTTTAGGGGTCATTATTATGGTTTTTGTACTTTTGGATTATAGAGGTAATGGCAGGCTTGTCGACAAATGAGCTATTTGGAACATATCTCAGGAAAGCATATTGAAATGGCCGAGCGAAGGTGACTTGGCCGTGTTCCATCTCCCATCCTCTGTGCTAGACAGCTCAGTGGAGAATTGTCGTGAGTCGGCCAGTGTACCACTCAGTTGGTTGGAATGTCGAATTGGCAGATGTGACAGCAGATGGATTAGTTAGGTTAACGTAGACTTCTTGTAAATTTCCACTTGGGCCTTTTTCTTGTTGCCACAATGACCTTAAATTTGGACGCTTAAATCTTTGTTCGTGAAAATTTAAACAATGATGACAGTCGTGTAGAGCATGCATATGAAGGCCTATAAAAGTAGCTTCAGTACACAGTAATACACAACGATGGGTGACTGCTATAAAGAGTAATCTAGTCGCTAGTAAACAAAAATGGAGTGAGCCGGAAACATAATGGCGACCTGAGAATACCGAGTGATTTTCAGTATCAACTGTATGCCGACTCCAGGAGGATGTTGATGCAGTAAGAAGGACCGTTTTTAGTGAGTTTTTATGCTTGTGCAATGGTTGACAAGGAGAGTGATTACAAGCACCTTCCAGTCACTTACGAGGCAAAAACGTTAACCGGCTGTGTTGACATGTTTTACAAATAGAAATTTGACCTCGTGGAACATTATGAAAGAAGCATAAAAGGCACCTGATAGTATTTAAAAATAGGGAATATTCTAAGGTACTGACCTCTATGTCTTCCCTTGAAGTAGGTAACCGTAATCATTGAACGTTATAGAATTCGCAGTGTACACTACGAAAAACGAGAATCTTCCATCTTAATTTGTTCTCCATCTAACAAATTTTTCATCAACTGGGTCTAATTCTGATTTATTTGCTCTCTGTTCTTTTTCCAGTATTTCTGAGTTGTTTGCGTATTGTCTCTGCCTTTCTCAAGGATTCTTCGGCTAAAGAATGGTTCATTGGCAAACGTTTATCCAGGCGGAAGACCTCATATTTCAGTCTACGTAATGGACTGTCGTACGGCAAAGCGGGGGTGAGATAGGAGAAAAATGTTCAGCCTTTTCTCTCGATTTCTCTCCATACGATAGCTATTACCGGAGTGTACTCAGCTGAATCATTCAAGTGATTTTGAAACCGACTGTAAAATAATTAGACCGTTGTAAAAAAAAACCGAAACCGTAGTTGAATAATCAGCATGTGTTTAAATTGTTGAACTTACTCGAAGTTGATGAATCAGTCTTACTCGGCTGACGTTTCGACCTCTTCGTCATCATCGGAGCCGATGATCCTAGTCGATGGTCAGCTGTAGACCAATGTGGGTGGACTAATTTATCAATTTAAACCTATTAAGATGAGTTTTTGGGATACAGACTTCGAGCTTTGTTGCTCCAGTGGTTTTGATTGAAGGATAAATCAACTCTATAGATCTCACTCCAGCATTCCATCACCTAACATTTCCATCCATCTCAACGTGCAGCGAAATAGGTCGTAGTGAGGTTAACCATCATACAGTTGTCATGAACAACAAACATACGTATGTAAATTTTATCGACAACCTTCATTGTACAATTCATGGTTCCATTAGTGGTACACATTTACCACATTTTCAGATCTGATCTGCTACCATAAATTTTTAGGAATCAGCATTGTTATCGGAGCTCACGCGTCCACTAATATTGACCTTTTCTAAGATTATCCATTTATAGACAAATAAGCCTTTCCTCTTGTGGCACATTCTGTTTCTATCATCGTATGTTTACAAGTTTTTTTTCGTTGTCAGCCCTAATTCTTACTTTAATTTCGTTCACATTATTGAAACCATTCGCATAATTCTTATTGGAGTCTTAGAGCCTTGCGAAATATATCATTTTGCTCGTCCGTATATACGAATGTGTTCAAATTCGTATTGACTGTTCTGTCAAACTTCTTTCAACACTGGAAACTTCATCACAATTCTCACGCATGCTAATGGATTTGTCGAAGACTACTGAACTTAACATTTTTAAAACTAATTCAACCTTCGGCTTCCATTCGAATTTGTTTTCTTATTGGCTTCATTCCAATTACTTGTTTAACTTTGATGAGATGTGATTTTTCTGAAGAGTTGGTTCCTGCTTTGGTTCAATCAGAATCAATTTAAAGAAATCCCGTAGTGGTATTGACTTTAGCCCACTGTACCTGGATGCTTGGACACTAGAATGGCCCATGCTCACTGGTTGTACGGGCCCCAGCATAACCTGCAGTTCTCGGAGATTTGCTGGTTAAGCCATTGTGGTTCCCTGGAATTCCAAGGTCATCCTGTCCAAAGTCTGCCCCAGGTTTACCACCACGGGCAATCGCAGCCCTTGTGATCACAGGGAGATTGGCCACCATGCGACTTTGATACTAGGACGGTGTTGGATCTTGGTATTGGTTTACTCTTAGCTAGGCTTCCTGATGGAAACGTTTGACTCCTTTTCAGCTTGCGAAACCCTGCCAGGTGGTTGAATCCTCCCGCTGTGCATTGCAATCCGACACCCTGGAACATTTCCCAGCCACGATGAGGCGTAAACTGTTGGGAGGAATCCACTGCATTGGAGGAAATAACAATAACCCTTGGGGACTAGTCAAAAAATGATCAGCAGTAGAAAATTTGCTTTCCAGAAAATTGTATTGAAGAGTTCACTGTTTTCAATACATTGTCGGAGAGTCGTCATATAAGTGAAAATCGAACAACAAAAACCGATAAAATTTGAGTAACAAAGCAGCAAAGCGGATTCGATACACTCGTTGAGCTGCAGAGTCCTACATCGGAGTGACTGGGACTGAAAGTTGGTGAATGAAAGGCGTGTTTGACAGTGGTAGCCAGAAACTCGTCCCCGAAATCCCAGTTAGCTGTGCGACCCGTATGTGGCTTTTTAACGCCATCATTCAATCCTAAGCATCCATCAGAAATGTTCATTTCGATAAAACGTCTAGTTCACATGTCTCAGTGCTATGGATAACCTCTAATATTAAGATTCCACGGTTATTCTACGTGTCGCAGAGTGTTCTGCAAGTTTCGTGGACTTTGCTGGGAAAATTATGCTTGAAGAAAAATATAAGGGTAAATCTCCACCATTTAGAACTAATCCTCTTTTATGTTGGAACTCGAACTAAAGATATAGAGGCTTTATATAGTTGTCCTAAATTTGACAACACTGAGCCTCTCTGTTTTTACTGTGAAAACAAATGTGCGACGACAATTTTAGTTTTAGAAATATACAGGGTTTTATTCGGGTCGAAAATTTACTCTTGGACTGACTCTAATTCCTTTCAACTGAACCGACAGTCTGTTCAATGGCCATGTAATAGTACCAGTTTCTGTTGGGTTAGGCCCAAAAATTAAGTCGGTGATCACGTGAGCAACAGTGATGTTGGCCTGTGGATTTATGGATTTACATAATTAGTCGTATTTTAATTACCTTTTCCTCACTTGTTAATTACTTCGTTGTGGGTGTAAAGTGCCTGGATGTCGATTTGCAATGTCCAGTGGAAATTCGTTCCAACATAACGTCTCTCAAGCTGAGTTGAAGTTCAATGTTTCCAACAGGAAACACGACTAATAGTAATCTATTGCCGTGAATAACCTCAGTTCTGGTGGCAACTCAGCCACAAAGTGGTAGATCTCCCTGCGAACCTTGACTGGAGACTGTCTTTGACACGACATTAGAACTATGTAGTACTGATTTCTTCTAGGACCATGGAAAGGTCTTGTCAAGCGATAGGTTGCCTATGGATTAGAAATTGAGTTGCGGCCAGGATGACTTTTGACTCGTCGTAAAAATGAGCTGTTCATACCTTGACAATCAGTAAATTCGTTTTATAACGCAGTTTGTTGAATGCCTTCCAATGGCTTACTGCCTCATCGGGCCGTCGAAGTATCCAAGTAAGTAAGTTTGGAATGATTCCACCAAGGCATCTTTAGCTTGGTTTAGTTGTGAGATTCAATGTCAATCTTTGTTTCCGCTCGACGACATCTTCCTCATTCCGTGTTAATTTTTTATCCTCCTTGTTGTTATTTGCGTTTTGTGATATCAGAACTTCTAGTTCGCTTGCTTTTCTCTTCTTACTGTGCTTATCACAGAAAAACATTAGGAATCGTTGAATGGTTTGGAGTCGATACTGGAAAAACTTTTCAATGAGAAATGCCTAATGTAGTCTGAGTGTTAACGAGCCTGTCCCATCCCATGATGTTCAATGTGTCTTCCCCTCTAAGCAATAGACACTTCTACCGGATCAGGTTAAGTTTCCTGGTAGAAGTGAGAGGTCAAACGAGATGTTCGTACTACAAATCAGCTTATCACGTACCCCACTATATTGCTGGATGCTAGTTTGGACTACTGTTCGATTTTCGACGGTACTGACAATTCGTCTTTTGATGAATATCAACTGGCACGGGCGCGTATGGCCAATCGTCAGAGGCGCCTTGCAACACGCAGGTCATCGCCGATACGTTCCAGTGCTACAGGCTTAGCGAGCGGCTAAGTAACACCCCCACCACCTTTTCTTCTTCCATTTCCCCTTTCCTGGGGAGGGACAGCAAACTGGAATCAGAGGATATAAATCCTGACTAGATACATCGCTAGGTCACCACAGTTCATTGTATAGGCGAAATATGAATTCAGTCAATTTGGCTGTAGAGTCGAGGGTATGGCGTATCCTTCATGTATTGGTTAAGGCCAGAAACCTTATCTTTTTATTGATTACTGTCATAGTAACTCGTGTGGGTGGATGCGATTGGTTTTTTCCTTCTGACAGTTCCCGCATCACATTGCATTGATTTAATCACCCAACGTTACATGGTTACAGGCCAACTAGTCGAAGAGAAATTCTGCGTATTCAAATGCTAAAATTCGAATTGGCGTGGTCCTGAAGAAAACATGTCCAGAAGCGGAAGTGTTGGGGAATCCTGCTGTTTAGGTTACCTAATCACCAACACGAGGTGCTATACGAACTTATGCTTTACGTTCGAAGATGAAACTATTCATTCACAAAAAAGTTGAAATCAAACAGAATAAACTGGATAATTGTCCGGCCCTGAGCTGAACCTTCCTAAAGCCCTCGCTATTTTCTCTCTTTTGAAAGTTTTCTTTTAGAACTTTCTTTCATTGTCTTCTCTTCCTTTCGTTTTCAAATTTGTTTTCTCTTCTTAGTGCTCACAATCGCTTACAGTGGTTCGGAATCGTTTGTAGTTTCATAAAAGAAGCAAGCCTTAACCATTGTTAACACGGAGAAGAGTTTTCGAGCGTGTTATTCGGAACTACTGCGAGTTGTAAAACTTATCGTTAGAATTTTTCATTCGTCAAGCTTTAGAAATCATTGAGGAGAAGTTAGTCCTTAAGCGACTTATTTCCAGCTTATTTCTAGGTATTTACAGTTTTTTTTCATAAATTGGCGATTTTATTCGTGAGCCAACAACCAGTTTACTCTACCGAAATTGTCGACCGATCGATCCGTATCAAATGAAAAATGAACTAGACTCGCTTTAGATTCGAAGTTTCGGTCTATCAATTAACTTCTGAGTAGACAAACAAGGTTTTTTCTCCTAGAGTACGGACCATTTAAAATGTTCCAATATTCGTAATCCTCTTAATAAGTTCCCAGGACCGGCTTTCTATTAACCTCGGCATTGGATTATAAATTCGTCGTTTTCTTTCTCAGCAATCGCGAGGTTGTTAAACAGCATGCGTTTACTTCCATACAACACACAACACAACCGTAGCTGACGTTTCGGCAGAATCGCCTTGAGAAGAAATTCTCCATTTGTTAATTCGTTAACATGACAGTTTCTCAACAAAAACAGGAAAATGTTGAGTTTTCGATACATGATCTTCGATGACCACAACTCTCGTACGGTCAAGGCAATTTTCCGTTCGACTAGTTCGACAGTCCTCTCTCTCTTTCTTTGTCGTGTATCGTACATTCCGACAAATTTCCTCAGTAGTAGAATGAGAGAAGGAGGCCCACATCTCATTTTTTGGACCATTCGTTAAAACTATTCGAAGTTCTTTTTATTTGTCCGACCATCGACTCTTTGTCGATGAACTTGAGCTGACTCAGTTAATTTCCAGCTTACTTATCGTGAAGTTAAAATATGAAGCAAAGCAAGAACATGTCACAAACTTTTAGAGCTCACTGAAATGGAAAACTGCGATGAGGAGCGAAAAACGGCGGGGCGACAAACTTCTACTAGAAGTTGTCCAGGAAGGTGGGCTGTTGCTAGTTTTCCTTGTATTTTAGAATTCAGTAATAGTGACTGATGTCCTAGTTGTTCATTTAACAAGTTCAATTTTTTGTTTTGTTATCTCAATTCTGATACTTTTATTTGTTTCGTGACACCAAGTGCTTTACTTCTAGTACGTAGCCGCAAAGGAGTCTGTTTTAACACTATCACAGCGAGAGATACCTATAGGTGTCATAATGGTTTTGCGGAAGTGGCCAGTCGCACACCTATAGGTCTCATTTTCTCTCCGATGGTTTATTTTAGCAGAGAGAACTATCTTGCCACGTTTTTATTATTAATTAATAGTTTTTAGAACACAGATTTTGTGTTGGGTGTTGGTCGGGTAAAGCTTTTTTCTGTACTTAAGAGTATACAAAATACAATCACAACGATGCTGAGATATTTGCAAAACTCCGTACCGCAAGTGTTTGCGGTGGGGAACGAATACGCTGTTACCCTTTCCGGTGGCCAACGCATTCACCACCACACCATGCGAGTCCTTCGTTTCACCTTTCTGTCAGTAGACACCTGCTGTCTGGAGTATTGCAAATATCTTAGCATCATTGTAGCTAACATTCTGACATTAGTGTTCATATAATGGGCCATGGTGAAATGTAGTAAATAACACCATAAATATCATTCATAGCCATGGAACGTTGCAGAATCGGGCTCTTTTAGGGTCAGGGAGATGGGGCTTGTTTATTTCACTGTGTTTAGCACTTTGATACTCGCGTATAGCTAGCTCCTCCCAGCGGTTTACCGTTTCATCGTGGCTAGGAGGTGTTCCTGGGTGTCGAACTGCGATAGGTAGCAGGGGCATTTTTCCCCCCGTAGGGTTTCCCAAGCTGAGAAGGAGTCCGTCGCTCCAGTCAGAAAGCCGAGCTGAGAAGAGCAAACCAATACGAGGTTCCCTCACCGTCCTGGAACTAAACTAGTCGTATGGTGGCAAAACTCCCTGTGGTCCACAAGAGTGGCGACCGCCTGTGTTGGTGAAGACCTGAGGCAGACTTTGGCCAGGCTGTCTTCTGGATTCCTGAGAACCACAATGGCTTAAGTAGCAAATCTCCGATAAATGGTGATTATGCTGGGGCCCGCACAACCAGCGAAGATGGGCCGTTTAAGTGTCAAGTGTGCCAAGTGCATAGCTTGCTGACCTCTGAACGTGGGGCTTGGTATACATACGGATAGCTTGCCAGTTTCTCCCAGAGTAGACGATGAGCTTATTTGTTGGAAGCGACTCCTAACCCCCTCCCTGTCAATTGATTGCAGGCTTTTGACCGAATTGACTGGTGGAATAGAATCCGCATAAACGAGAAAACATCTACGCGAGTTTGCATGAATACGTCCTCGTAAATACAGAAGGTACGGGCAAAATTGGCGCAGCAGAAACACGGAGTCCGTCCTCTGGGTCCACCTGCGCCTCAGGAAAGCAAAGGTCACTTTTGATTTGCGATTAATCTCCTATCCACCCCTTGGAAACGCTTCTTGTTATCTTGCGTCTAATCGACATCAGATCCCTCTATGAGGGAGCTCTGTGGATCGTCTCATTCAACATTCTCATGTTATCGCTATAAAAGGAGTTCAACGTCTCCAAGAGACGTCTGTCTCCAGAAACACTCGAGCTGATACGCCAGCGTGGAATCGCACAAGCTGCAGGCAACCGAGAACTAATGTCCGAACTTGCAAAACAGTGCAGACAGGCGATAAAAGAGAGAAGAGCAGCAGTAATGGTCGAAGCTGGGAAGAACATTAGCGAAGCCCACCGAAGCTTCGTCAATTACAAGACCAAGATGATTGCATTCCGACGTCTAGACGGAACAGTTACAGCGTCCAGAAAGGCAATGAAAAAAAAACCATTCACGAGTATTACAAATATCTCTTTAAAAACCAAGTTCTCCTCCCCTCATGTGAAGTAAAGGAGCCGGGCCGGAATAATGTCGGACCACCGGTTCTGCTTTCCGAAATCCGAAATACTACTTCGTCGGTGAAAAATCGAATAACACCAGATCGAACAGGATAAGATCTGAACACTTGAAGGACCTTCCACCAGTTCTCATGAGCGTACGGGCTCCGGTGTTAACACGTTACCCGTCTGAATGCAAGGTCCCTACTCAGTGGAATACCAGCAAGACCGTATTGTTCAAGAAGGGCGACCTCAACGATATCAGGAATTATCGCTCACTCTGCTTGCTGTCTGTCGTCTACAAACTTTTCACTCGAGTCATCCTAGCCAGGATTGACAGAACACTGGACGAAGGACAACCATGTAAGCAAGCAGAGTTTCGAAAAAGATTCAGTACGATGGATCACATCCACACGGTAACGAAACTTGTTGAGATATCGCAAGAACACAGGAGATCGCTCTATCTCACTTCCATCGATTTAAATGGTTTGGCCTCAGTTGAGATAAAGGGAACCTTGGACAGTCAGAGAGTTCCTACTCAGTATATAAAGGTTCTTCGTGAGTTGTATAAAAATTTCGCAACCAAGATATCACCACTTTACAACGATATTAACATCAACATCAGAACAGGGGTAACGCAAGAAGATACCATGTCGCCAAAATTATTTGCCGTTACCTTCAAAAACGTCATACCAACACTGTATTGGGAAAACGCTGGAAAATCGGTCAGCGAAACTAACACCATATTCGCTTTGCTGATGACATCGTTTTTATGACATCAAGTACTAGCCAAGTGGAACGAATGCTTGCCGACCTTGACAAAGCGTGTGGAAGGACTGGTCTTCGGCTGAATCTAACAAAAACGCTGTTCATGAGGAACAAATTGATTTGGTATGCCTCACTCACGCTCAACGGAATGAATACCGAGTGCTCCACCTACGTCTTTCTAGGTTAGGAAATTAACATGATGAAGGACATATCCCCGGAATTGAGCAGGAGGAAAGTTGAGTCGAGCGGTTATGGGAGCTTTTAAGAGCATTGACGATGTAGTTTCACACAAGTGAAAAGAGGGATCTGAAGCTCCGAAGTGCGTCAACGGTCAAAAATCAAAGATGCTGTGCTGTGTGCCAAACTGCCGAGGATGAGGTGAGTCGAACGCATGAACGGCAACCAATGGACAAGAGCCGTCAGTGACTGGCTTCCCTGGGATGTCAAACGTAGTGAAGGAAGACCACTGACCTGATGATCAAAGTTCTTGGAACAAATCCATAAGGACTGATAATTCGTCGTCGTCCAGTCCGTAACAAACAACAGATTAGACGTCGTCGCGGGAATGTTAAGGGAAATCATAATATTTCTCCTAGTATTAGGTTTATTTACCACCTTCGTGAATTTTTTTTGTTGCTCTGGATAAGTCATAAATCTTCTCGTTTATGGAAATAATCTTTGATATCCAAATATTCAATACATGTAGTATTAAAGAGCAATTTTTTGCTTTCGTCCTTTCTGCTAACGGTGTTTTTTGCAGTAGTTTTTTTTAAAATAGGGCTTTAGAGTATATTAATAAGAAGGGATAAAGCTGTCGGCATTGATCAATCCCTGAGGGATGCGCCTTGCCATGCATTCGACTTCACTAAGCATCGTTTGGAGGTGATTGAATGCATATCTGTTTTCTTGAAATCAGTCTCGTGCTACTTATCAATAAAAGAGAATACATTGATATTCCATCCCGAGGTTAAAGTCAGTTTAGAAAAGTCAATGCAAAATATTTGAAAGGCGCTTCACCAACAAAATTATTCCTTCGCAGAGGCGATCGCAGATAAAGGATAAAAAAGATGAAGCTCTCGCCGTTGATCAATACCTAACGGATGCGCCATGCATTCGCATTTCATTAAGTGTCGTTGAAGGTGATTGAATGCATATCTGACCTTTGCAATGACTCGCAGCAGCCTAGCGATATTTTAAACCAGTGCTTATATCCTCCCAAACAACTATCGCACCAATTCCCCGACTCCAGAGGGATGAAAGGCTTTGTGGGCCACGGGCACGGGGATCGATTCCATGTGTGTTGCACGGCGCCTCCGACCACTGCGCCACACTTGCCCCATTCCACAAGGATCACAGATGCTGTTGCAAATTAGCTGGCGACGTTATGGGCGTTAATAATGACAAACGTAATTCTGATAGACGTTGTAGATAAATTTTAAATACTCCTCAGATGCTTGGTCAAGAGATCGTATGCCATCCAACACACTCGCAAGTTAGATAGGTGTACTGATAAAGTTGACCACATTAAAGAAAGCAGTAATGAAATTGAAATTACATTCACCATTCTCCAGCGAATTCTATGCACAACAGCAAACATTAAAAAGGTTTCGAGGCAAAAAATGGGGCATCAGTACGTCTCAGGACTTCAAGTATCGCAGTTTAAGAGTTCTATTTACACTATTATCACTTATCAGTGAGAGTTATCGTCTATTGCTGATAGCGTAGCCTTGGCTGACGAGTCGTCGTAGAAGCTTAGGATCAATATCAACTTCGTCGAGTGTATCGCTGCCATGATATTATGGTTTGGAGACCTTGCATTCTACACCTGATTAGTTCTATACCACTTCATCTCACAAAAACCAAACTATTCTAAGAATTATGCGCTCTAAACCCCCATCCGCGCTACAGTAAGGAAACGCTTCTTGAACGGACGCTTCCACATCGGCGATTTTACAATTGGAGCACAAATGCAGAGATGCGTCCCACTGTGACTGACCAATGTCGTGAACTGTATTTTTTTATCTTCTTACCTACTTATTGGGCATAGTTATTATTCTTACTTCCTTTCTCTTTTTGAGGGAGAACCGTCTATTGGAATAGTTTCAAGAAGCATTTTTTTTGCAGTATCCCAGTGTCGATACCGCGTCGCGCCCAATTTCCGAGGCGATCGTTGAGGGAACTACGAATCGACGTTGGCAAAAATTTGGAGCCGCTAGTGCATCGGGCAAAGGTGCTGGGTCTGGAACGGATCAATGAAGATCAGTCATCAGCTATCTCGGGTGATGAAAAGGTTAAGTGAAAAAATTCGTTTAATTGTTCTTTCCTTGAACCAGTCTCTGTGAGAGAGTGGCGTAATTATTTGTCGTTCGCGTCAACGGTGTAGTCTTCCGTTCACCGTATCAGCCAGTTTTTTCAACTTCTGTCTTAACTGGCCGCTTCTTGCAGTGTTGTTCACATATATTTTAGGTTTGAGATTCGCCCTTCTCCAGAATGGATTTACACCCTCACCTTAGCTTGTGGGTGTCGAAACCATTGTGAGGATTTGCTGTCATCCTAGTAACAACGTAGTCACTAGTTGGTTAGCGATGACTTGGGAGCTCCTTAACACGGCTTTCCCAGTTTCTAGGCCAAGCAGCGAATTAGTAGTCAAATTGAAACTCTATAGCGTTTCGTACCATTTTTCATTATTTTTAGTGTGGGCCATTCAGACGTTCAAACACTTAGGTCGGTTTAATATAGAACTTCCATTTTTTTTCAATAATAAAAAAGATACTACAAATTTTGAGGATCCCAGCAGTTCTTGCATTCGATTCGTTTTCTTGCATCCATATTCCAGAAGGTCTTCAGATTTTTGCTTGTGGATTCTGTCGCTGCTTGAGGATTTTGTCTTTCTCAATCTTGTTGAATACTTGCCACATTGATTTTCCTTGGGATAGTTGTGTATGCGTCCTAAAGCATTCCCAGATCTTCATCGAAGGCGGTCATTAGCTTTTGTGGACTGTAGAGGTCGAGTTAATCCCAGTGGTACCAATTTCCCAAGTCCGGAAACATTGGGGTTTGCTAGGCTTGGAGCAAGGTTGAAGTAACGTTTCGTTCAAGTTTCGAAAACATGAAGAATCATCGTTTGTCGAAAATCTTCACTTTATTGGGGCTGTTAATGATTTCACACTCTTTAGTCAATGTTACCACTAGAATAACCAGGCGATCTTCCAGTCAAAAGCTGTTTTTTTAATAGTGGACTTTATCGTGAAAGATAAAGCATTTGATTGATTCTGTCTACCAACTGGCTTCTGCCCGTCATTGAACAGACCAAACCCACTTCCAGCACTTCGAAGGAATGGAATAGTTATACAACCATGACCAATTAAGCGAATAATTCGTAACGCTACAGAAATTGGCATACAACGGAAGCCAAATCTTTCACATTTTATTCAAATGAGGATTTCGTTTCTTTATGCGCTCTTGTTGGACTCATTTCTCACTCTTACAGCCCATTGCGCCACCACGCACTTTACGAGCACACACGAAAAGTGCCGTTCAGACGGTGGCCACGGCCGAACAGCGGGCGAGTTGCATTTCTGAATCGAACTCGGATCGGCCACCCAGTGAACGAAGTGTGGCCGAAAGGATAGAGAACACTTTGCACACGCACTACTACACTATCGCGTACACTCTTGTGATCGTTGCCGTGAGTTCAGGAAGACAATTCTTACGAAAAAATGTTGAACATGAAGTTCATCCATCTTCTTATCCATATCTCTTTATTCTTGAATAAGAAAAAAGCGGCTAGGCAGTGCTAAGGATTTTCGTTTGGTCTTAGAGTTTTTAAAGATTTCTCAGAAAATATGAGTATTATGCAAAATTTTCAAGAACAATTGCAATTCTTCATTTTTATGAAGTGTTGACAGTTACAAAATTCAGTAGAGGGTTGAAAGCCAGTGGAGACTTTGTTGTCTTTGTAAAGCTTATTTTCCGTTCACACGCATAAGTACTAAGAAAGCATCCACCTCTACGACTCGAAGTCTATGATTTACAGCAGTAGCACCTATCCATACCAACATTGGCAGTTTTCTGCATGTATTGGTTCCAACAGAGATTTGCTGCGTTAATGCTATGCTTTTGCGAGGAAGACAGTAGCTTACAGCATTGGGATAGCTGAAATCCTTAGTGGAAATTCCGAACTATTCGTAACCTGGAACAGCTCTTCTTGTGGTGAACTCACCTTGTCTCCCAGTTTGGTACGACCTCTCACGAAAGTCAACGAGTAACCATGGCATTCTATAGGAATCCTTAGAAATTACGGAGCATTGAAATAAAGGATAAAGCTCCCAGCGTTGATAAATACCTGACGGATGCCATTAGACTTCATTAAGCATCGTTTGGAGGTAATTGAATGCAGATCTGACCTTTACAATGATTCACGGTGGCCTACCGATGTATCGAGCCAGTGCTGATATCCTCCCAGACAAGTCTGGTACAAAGTTGCCGACCCGGAAGGAATTGAAGGCTTGGTGGGCAATGGATGCGGAGATCGACTCTACGTGTGCGTTGCAGGGCGCCTCCGACCACTGCGCCACACGCGCCTTTGTGGAGTATTAGAGGTGACGGTAGAGACAAAACTGGTATTCGAAAACGTGTTTTCCTTATTATTATTATTATTACTTGCAGAAATTAAGCGTTCTTAATAGTTGTGTGCTCGCCAGACGATAAAACATCAATGGCTTCACATTGTTCCATCTCCGAACTTCTAACGAACGTTTTTATTTCCCGAACTTTACGAGCAATTCGACAAAAAGCAGAGAATGAAGTGCAGGGTTTCGAAATCGTGGTGGTTACCTTCATATGAGTGAATATGCTATCTTGTAGAGTATCTGGTGTTATAAAAAACTGCGTATAGTACAATGGCTAAGGGTACCCTCACAGTACACCCATGCTCTTTCGTTCACTGATTTGATCGAGCCTTCTAGCTCTTCCCCACACAGCAGCGCTGTTTTATCTGCTATTCTTTATATGGGAATTATTTGAACGTTCAGAACACTTTCCAAGAAATTATCCATGGAAATCGATTCTCATTTAACCCAAGAATGGACAATCAATATATTCCCGGGTTATTAAGCTAATAATGGGTTATTAAAAAGTCTTATTCGCGTAGTGTTTCGGCACCTTCACTCTCTTCATTCATGATAAATAAGAGGGCACTGTTGAGTGGGTTTACTTCATCCGAGAAGTATTTTACTTCACTGGATTTGACCTGATGCGATTACGAAGACTCACACAGCAAGCAGGGACGACTCTGGGGGATCGGCTCGAATCAATGCAACGTTAAGGCAAAGGGCAGAAACGTTAGCTGAATAAAGCTTCAATTTTGTGTTAATTTAATAACCCGAGAAAATGTTCACAGAGAGTATTTTAAATTCACTGAATCCTAACCGTTATAGTACCTGGCTGGATTTGCCGAGTACGTGTACTTCCGTCTGGTGTCGATTTTGATTCCGGAGCGAATCACCTACCATCCAATTTGTCACGAGAAAGAGGGTCGTCGAGTAGGCAAAGATGGCTTTCATTATGGCGTCTCTATAGGCGCTTTCATCGCTATCGCACTTTTCCAGTTAATTGTAAGTTTCAAATCTACCTTTCCTAGATATATTGATGGTTTTAATGCATCTTTTATTTCATTACAACTGTCTTCTGTTAAAACTTCGGAATATTGTTTCTCTTTTGCCAAGTGGGGCAATTCACCGGGAGGAAAACTTTCCTCCTACATGGAGGAGAGGTGCTTATAATTATTAGCTAACTTGTAAGGCTTATTTTCTTGGAGCGTTTGGTTCAAGCTAACAGTTTGTGTCGTTTTCTTGTTCAGCAATCGCGAGGTTTTTAAACAGCATACATTTACTTCCATAAAAACACAATACAATACAACGCTAGCTGACGTTTCGGCAGTATCGCCTTCTTCAGAGCCTGGAAGGGCATGCTGATATACAATCTACTAGGCCAAACGCTTCAATAACACTTACACAAAGACGAAAGACTCTTTGGTAATTACACGATCAACAACTTCTCGAAAAACCCACCGCTTTTTCGTGACTTCCAATGAGGAAGTTTAGAACAGCTGATTATAGTCCCATGTGGTTGACGACTGCACCATCCCACATCAAAAATCGATGCGAACGTACGGGATGAGGTCGCGTATGACCTCCGGGCATTCGTCCCTGCTATTCATTGTAGGGTTTTTGGCATTGATCCAAAAAGCTTCTAGGAGTTTTCGCGCTGGTGTTTTGGACTCCTGTGCAAGGATATTGACTTTTACTTCAAAATCGTCTCCGCTATGCTT